>MU795272.1:0-34281 GCA_027886305.1 Lentinula aff. lateritia | reverse complement strand
GTGGGACGTGAGAGTGATGGAGTGATGTATCGTACAAATAAGGGCGTAGAGACGGTGAGAAAAGGAAAATGATAGGGGCTACGTACTTCATGACAGAGCGGAAGAAGCAGTATACCCTCCAGGAGCTGCTGGCTCTGGGATTTGAACACATAGAGTGGGACGGCAGGTACTTGGGCTCTTTCTTTCTCTCCAACGCTCCCTCTGAATTCCCTCTGACTTTACTTAGGGTCCCCATCCCTATCATCGACCACTCAGGGCGTATCATCGCCGTCCTTGCTGGATAACCGGGATCCGACTATGCGGAGGAGCTTCTAGAAGCTTTCCGCCTCTTCTTGGAAGTGGGCAAAGAGGCGGGACTTGGCCCTACTGCAGCGGCTGGGCCGCACAAGCGGGGCACATTTCCTGCTTTTAACAGAGGTGTGACTATGGGCATGGGAAGCCCGACTCCAGTTGCAATAAACTCGGGTTTCATGAATGGGGTCCTCAATCGTTTGGTCGGCGCGGAGGCAGTACACCGTATGGCAGCTTATCAAGACGGTAGGTCTTTGTGTCTCCTTGCCTGTACGCTGTAACGATAATTGAAGCTACAGCGGCGTTCTCCCTTTGGGCTCCCCGCGTGCATAAGGAGTACCAAAATGCACGTAACACTTGGAGAGAGAAGTTGCCTCACCTTCCTGAGAACTTTCCTGGCCTCAGTGATTTTGGTGCTGCAGCTTTTAACCTCGGGGGAAGCGTATGGACATTCAAACACCGGGATTTTCTCAACTGGCCCTTCGGGTGGTGTGCAATCACAGCACTTGGAAACTTCGACCCAGGACGCACAGCTCAACTTGTCCTTTGGGAGTTAAAACTAGTTATCAACTTTCCTCATGGTGCTACTGTCCTCATCCCTTCTGCTGTGATCACTCACTCCAATACCCCAGTGGCTGAAGGAGACACCCGTATGTCGTTTACCCAGTACACTGCTGGCCCGATCTTTCGGTGGGTGGAGAATGGTTGTAGGACAGAAAAGGAGTTTGAGGCTGAAGACCCCGAGCACTGGGCGGAGATGCAGACTAGTAAAGACATCGCGTACCTTCACCGTATTTGTAATTTCTCTACCTTGGATGATTTATTAACCTTGTAAGATCATGCCATGGTTATCATTACAGCTACTGATACGTATTCAGTACATCGCTAATGTGGTATGTTACAAAGTTCCATTGGAAGTTTTTCTAGTTTGCTTTGCTTCGGGAGAAGGAGCACGGAGTGGCTGTCGTTCAAATCTCCTGCGTTTATTACTTACAAAATTGCCAAAAGCAATTGCGCCAGAAGGATTGTGAACAACACGATTTGCATTGTCTGAGTCTGTTTCCAAATGTGGTATAACTTCAGGCAAATGTGAGTCCTTAGTTCGAAGGTATGACAGTCTTGCTGATAGCTTTTCTACCACCTGTTGGAATTCAAGTAATTCAAGGGCGTGAGGCAAGGCATGGATATCGGCAAGTGCATTGTCAATCCCATAAAGCTGAGGTAGCAATGCTTGTGCTTCTTGAGTTAAACGATGGGTTATCTGAGTTGTTATGCCAGCTTGTTGTGATAGCATATGCTAATTTAGGTGTCAGTTGGTGGTTAGCACAAGGCATATAGTTATGGGACCTACCGGGGTGATGTCGTCCGTATCCTCTTCACCCAAGGACCCGTCATCCGATGACTCCGACCCTTGGTCAAGACTAGCTTCAGCCTCTCCATCAAAGGCGGTCCCTAGGACTGTAGTATCGCCGCCCATAGCTTGAACCATCATCCAGGAGGTTGCAGGAAGGCTTCCACTGGTGTTGAGAATCTCGGAAGGTAGGGGTGCATTAGTAACTGATGGTGAAGGAGGCTTGTAAGCCTCAAGTTGGCGAAGTGCTTGTGCATTTTCAAGAGTTGCAGGGTAATGAAATTGGGCCTTGAGGTGACCTTGTAGCACCCAGCCGTCGATAAGCATGTGTAGTGCTCGGAGGTGCTTACAAGCTTTCCCGTTGTGGTGAAAGTCTAGACAGGTGCACGAAGCACAGCCAGAAGTATGGATTGAAATCTGGTAGGGAGTGGGGCCTCCAGCCGGAGGATTACAACGGGATATAAACGCCAGGCCAGCGGAATCAGGTTGAGTACAGATTGTATGGATGCTTTGTGTCTGAAGAAGTTCGCAGGCATGTTGATGCCGTGCTTCATCCAGGGGCCACCAGCATACACTACGGAGCTGCCGTGCATACTCCTTCTGGTCCTCATGGTGCCTTTGCTGCACAAGCAACAGATCTTGGCCTCCAGCACTGGAATGGAATCGAGATGTGAGCCAAGCACGGTACTCTCTTTGAGCATTGCGGCGGCGGAAGATTTGAGGAAGAATTTGTGATATAAGAAGAAGGATAAGGATGTCAAATCGTAACCTATGGCCGGAACATAGGTATCGTTGAATGTATTTCCTCTTGAGAACGGCGTTGAAGGATTCAAGATGATTAGTAGTAGGTATGATTCCTTCAACTGCAACTCCGATCCGAGCCGCTGCAGCAATGCGTCCACATTCCGACCAGCTTTCCCAGAGAGGACGGGGCATCCAGTAGCTCTGTATGTAGTGGAGATGGTCTAGACCAGCTTCACTGTCACGCTTAGCTTCTGGATTGGTCGCAAGGTTGTTGAAAAACACTTTGTGATTTTCGAGGAGAGCAGTTGCAACCGCATGGTCAACTGTGGCAATGAGGCTGAAATCTTCGATTAATATTAGTAAATCGATACATCTATAGCACCTACTCGACTTCGAGTTTCTGCAGTACATCTCGAGTGTGATTCTTCCAAAAGTCGGGAGCTTTGCACTTTAGTATCTTCTTCCGATGATTTGTCCAACATTGGCGAAGGTGAAATTTGCATATGAGCAATACAATCTGCGGCCAAATGTGAGCAAGAGCCCCTCGTTCCTTCATATCTGTGTCGGTGATTGCAGAATAAGGCTCAAATGAACCAAACTTGGTTTTGAGATGGAGCTTCCAGGTTTCAATCAACTTCTTGAGGATAGCAGTAGTGTAGGATGTGTGAGTAGCCTTCGCACCTGTTTCGGCAGAAAATAGAAAGAGAGCAATGGGAAGGCCTTTATTCTTTTCGTCTACAGCAAGGGCGATAAAAAGTAGAAGCCGTGCACTGCAAATCCCAAATGTACCATCTAGAACTAGTTGCGATTGATGAGCATATTTGTGTGCACATCCATCCATCTCGGGTGTAGAAAGGCATATTTCGAATCTGTCTCCAGCTTCCGCTCGGGCAGAATAATGGAAGACAGATTCGGCGATTTCAGCCTTAAAATTGGGGCTGTTGGGGTTTAGCCAGTCGTCAACATTGTATTGCGGTTGAAGTCGTACATCAACTCCGAGAATCTGGCTAACTTTCCGATAGAGAGATTTGTGATCAGTGGGGAGGAATAGATATCGCACATTTGCAGTCCTGGATTCATGGGTATCCATACCACGATAGGCTCGATCCTTCACCATTTTGCCATTTGTTTCCTGTATAGCTGTAAGACTGTACGGATCCATATGTATATAAGTTACTTAGAACACAGTTGAGCATTTCTTACCTGGCCCCATGTTGAAGTTGCTCCAAAGCCACCTCGTAAACATGTTCATGTAACGGAATTGGAGGAACCCGTTCAAGCACTGCAGTTTCGCAGGAGCTGTTATGTTCTGAAATACCAGCGATTCTGGAGATAGCTTTATCTCCTATTCTCTCCGTTACCTCAATGTGAGCTAAGCACCCAGTAAATGGATAGGGAACACGCCGCTGCCAGTTCTCAGTCTTTTGATTCACCCCCTTTTCCGCCTCACGTTCTTGGCGGGCTTGGACATGATATCCACACGAACTGCACAGGGTATATCTTCAACTGCGTTTGGAATGCAAAAAATACTGACCACTGGAATAAGATCCGTCTTTGTTCATATGTTCCGTAACTCCACTTCACAGAATACTGGGCAGTCCACCTACTCTCCAGAGCATTTCGGGACACTGGGTCTAGACCAAGTGCAATAAGCTTCGCCTCTGCCTCCTGTTGTTGCTGCAAGTCATTCAAATTGTATACAGACTCTATATTTTTGGACTCTGCGTAAAGTTCAGTGATGTGTTGTTGTTGGTTAGCATTGAGAAGGAGCTTCTTGAGGTGTACCTTCAAAAAGCTCTTGCAAATCATCCGTAGTAAGCAACAGTGCAACCTACTTGAGTATTATGTACAGGATTTAATGCGGGGAGACTTAGGCCCGCTTGTACCCACCCCTGGCCTCCGTATTGTGGCATATTGCCTGCTGTGTTGCCTCCCTGAATTGAAAATTGACCTCAAAAGCGCGAAGATGTAGCTGAATCGACTTACATGCTCGGTGTGATGGGAGCCAAGAAGAGTCACCGGGGGGAGGAGCTTACCCTTTTCAACCCAGGTGAGCTTATCTTTATTGGATGGCAGAATAGCTGGTGCAATAGATGGTATTTTGGTTCGACGGGTCAGTGGCACTGTTGGAGGCAACAGTTCACCCTTTTCAGCCCAAGAGAGCTCAGACTTTGCAGGTAATGATAGGCTCATATTTTTGAAGGACCTTGGGAGGTAGTATGGATAGCAGGAAATGTTTTGGCGTGCTCAATTCAGAACTCAAAGAAAAATCATGAAATTGACTCTAAACCGAAATACATTGGATAGACGTTCCGGGAAGGCAGTAAACTGCGGTTCAAAAGGGCTTCAACTGAGAACGGGGACGTTACATCAGGGCTAGCAGTAAATTCTTGACAGCACAAGGAAGTGTTCTTGTCCGAGGAAACCATGCCAAGTTTGAAGAGACCACCATGAAGGTGAATCCAGAACCCATCGTCTGTGCAGCAGGGTAGTTGCTCTGACACAGAAGGAAGTTTGTCAGATCCTTCTCTAACCGATTTGGCTGGGCCGAATAAGTACAAACGCGTATTTGTCCGGAAATGGTAAACAGGGCGGGCTGGCGCTTGTTTGGCGCCTTTCTCAATAATTACAAATTGTGACTAAGGATTATCTAAACTTTGGGCATGCCCGGTTCGCAATTTGTTCAAATGCTCAAATCTTGTGAAGCGCTAGGAGGCGACGGCTGAGGACAGTTGTTCAACATTCAACATTAGCGGTGGAGGGTACTGGGCCTAGACTCTGTCAGGCAGTCGTTAAAACGTATAGAAAAGGCAGTCTTGGACAGTCCTAGACTAACAAGGGCCAAGATAGATTCCCCGCAGCGGTCGAGCATCAAGTTAACTCGGTTGTATATCTCCATTGCACATTTGCGATGAGATGTGCAATTGGAGAAGTGTAGTTGGTATCAGCAACTGCAGCTTTGAGGCACAGGAAGGCACATGGCTGACTCGCTACACCCCAATGGCAATACTGGTGTTTTACATTCTCTGTAACTGCCGAACTCGTTAGATGCTAGCTACACTCTGCTACACTCAGTGGTTCAACCAGGGTTCGACTTGTTTCACCACACGTTTCGCACGCAATAAACAGGAATCCGGCTGTGTCCGTCGGCTCAACAGGGGAGTTGGGGGAGAAATTTTCGAAAAATATGTTCGGTTTACGGGACATTTGGACGCCTCCGGCGGCGGTGGTGTTAAGACATTTTTTCCTACTTGAGAGTTATATTCGCAGCTATCTTGACTGAGCTGGATTAAAGAAGCAGTACTCGCTGCCCCGTACGCTGATAGGTGCTCCTGGCAAACTTTGCGCCGGGGCCTGGTCGACTTTCGGAAATTTTTTGATGGAAATTGTTGGTTCTGGTCTGTTCTGGTTCGGACTATTTCAGCCAAAATGCGTGAATTTTGAGAACGCCTAATTATCCGGGCCTTCCAGGGTCTTCCCAAATTGTAGTAGGTGGATTGGTGGGATTTGGGGAGATTGGAGGACTGATAGGGACTGATTGGAGGCGATCAGAGGCGATACTAGGTGATTTCCCTGATATACGGTACATGTGATAGGCGAGTTTGAATCCGTTTATAAAGTGGCGGAAAGGTAATACCTCCTTGACGGATCAGTGCTCACGTCCCCTAAAAAAAACGTCTCCTCTGCTGGTCACAGGAGACTCGGTCCTACTATCTCCTCGCCTTTTTTACCAGAATCATTCCCCCATCGTTGTTCCCGTGCACGTCAAAATTCCCACTTCTTTCGTCACTGTTCGCTATTTCTCGTGAGTCGGGTAACAAAAGTTCACCTTCGATGCCATCTCAATCTTCAATCTGCAAAGAAGGCATCATGCTATACTTTGTCTACCCCCTCTCTACCCTTGTTCATCATTGATATCTGTTTCTTGCTCCTTGTAAATTCAGTCTATGATCAATAATTGTTTGCTCACCGTTATCAAAAGTTGTCCGCTAGAGCAATCATTCAACTCGAACATGCGCGTTAACATTATTCACCTTCCGCTCGGTCTTGCCTCCGTTGTGTATGCGGCTCCGGTGATGCATACGGTTTCGGTAACTACGGCTCCGGTGACGCATACGGTTTCGGTGACTACGGCTCAGGTGAGGAATGAACTACGTAGAACATTCCTAATTTTTGCCTAAGACTCCTACCCCTGACGGCTCTGTATTTACTGACTGCACTTTATATAGGCGACGATTCGCTGGGGTCCCTTTGGAAGCCCACCGATCAAATTGGAATACAAATATGTACCTCCTGCAGGCGAAGAACCTCAGAAGGACCACGAACCTCAGAAGGACAACGACTATGCCGATTACGCAGATGACGTAGTCGACACAATTCTTGAACACCAAGGCGAAAGGAAGAAGGACGTTCCCTTCACGTGGGATCCCCGGAAGTTTGCGTTCGAAATTCTCACCCCTATTAGAGTGTTCGATGTGGTCTGTCCATGCATTGTGGATGTAAATGTGTATGCAAAAAGACCAGGAGCACCTGCACAGGCCAAATCAAGCTACAGGGGAAGTTCATCTAATGCTCACAGTCTCAACGAGGTCCCGTCGCTTCCCGTTGGTCTCGACCCTCAAGCTCCGACCAGTAGGCCTACATCCCCTGCCCCCGCTTCACCGCATTCCCCTGGTGAAGCACATTCCTCTGGTTCAGCATATTCCTTCGATTCGTATTTTCCTGTTTCACCGCATTCCCCTGGTTCACCGCATTCTCCTGATTTAGCACATTTCTCAGATATAACGCATTCCCCAGATTCCCCGTATTCCCCTGGATCCCCTGCTTCGGATGCAAGTGATGGCCACCAACATGTTCATGTTGGAGGCTACTCTGTGAACCGTGTTGGTAACATTATTATTTCAGGCAACGCTTCTTTTCATGTTGGCAACACTTATCGCTATTAGCTGCATACATATTGACGTAATATGATAATGTTATCCGGGTGCACACTGGGGAGCATTAGCTTTTTCACGGCTCGACCGCGACTTTCATACATATAGAGTACATAAATGATCTTGGCCGTTTATGTCTCTCCAAAAAGTCTACTTTGCTAGATCTCAACAATCTTGACCCAGCAGTGTCTTCGGATATCAATTGCCTATGACTGGGGTTTACGCTTGCTCATTTGGCAGAGTGATTTATGGTAAAGGCAAGCAGCGTTTTTGCAGCTTTTGAACCCGAATTGTCGACGCATCACATGCCATACTTTTCCCTTTGCGCCACCCGCAAGGCTGCAACGAGGAACATCACCTTGTAACGATGCTCTAGGGACGAATCAGAAAGCAAAAATTTGGAACGAAGGTTAGACAGATACATGATGGAAAGTTCGCAAGTTCGATTGAAATTTTAATGGCACATAGATCACATAGATTCCCCTTCCTTCGATTGACATCATCCGACCTCCATCTCAGTCTTCTACACCCAACACCCTTGCTCGATCAACGACGAAACTCTCCATTAACGTTACAAGAGCTTTGTTTCCTCCCAACCTACTAATCTCCGCTAACGCCTGTTTATGGAGCTTTTCCAAAACGCCTAACGTATAATTGAACGATTTCGTCTTATACTTGAGGTACGAAATAGCGTATGTTTTGAGCGTCGGCGTGGTAGGTCTTTTCTGTAAGACATTGAGGATTTGCCTGTTAGACGTGTCGGCGTGGATGCTGTGGACGACGGGGAAGGAAAATTTTCCTTCAGTTAGGTCTTCGGCGAAGCCTTTGTTGGTGGCATACTGAGGCATACATTTAGTTCAGGAAGTGAAGGCGTTTCGTAGAAGACGAACCTCGGGGCTCTGAAGATTCATCAGGTCGTCTCGGATTTGGAAATAGACGCCAATGAGATTAACCAGTGGGACATAGTCTCTGGGAGCAACAAATCAGGATTGAGAGGGAGGACGATGCAGCTTTGATAGACAGACACATGAGATGTAGTTGTAGAACACGCCATCATGAGCTTGATTCCAATGCGAAGTAGACCACCAGTTTCTGAAGATTTTGAGTATAGAGATGGGTTGTAAAGCAACACAAACTGACTGACTATTATTCACCATGTCGATATACTCCTCCTCACTAGGACACGACAATGAATCACGCCATAGGATTTCCAGCCCTTGTCCTCTGTGAAGCGATAGCAGTTCAGCTAGGAAGGTAATGTTAATGTCGGGCTGGAATCGAGAGACGTATATCATATACCGTTGACAATTGCGTGCAGATCATGCTCCTCAGAGCGAATGAGAGAGTTGTTCAAGGTAAATAATTCTTGGAAAGCCAGGAAATAAACATAGTTTGCTGTGTTAATAGTTTGTGGGATCCCGTAGACTTTGTGGGCAACTGAGGAAGTGTATCTTAGTGGAGTCTGATGAAGTGATAATTACTACCGCAGATAGACACCGACCTGGTCTTCCTCTCCGTAGTTGCGAATCATCTTCGATGTCGTCCACCCTGACAGAAAAAAAATTGAATTGAGGAGAAGATATTTTGAATTGGGACGTACATCAGACTCGCAGCGTGTAACATGTTCACGATCTTTGCTATTGTGGCAATCTTGTCTAGGGGGACATTGAGCCATAGATTGAAGGCTTCGATAAGTCTTCCTCGCATGTCCTTTCCTGGATTTGAGGTAACGAATGTGAATGGCTCCAGAACAGCCTATTCGAGTCGTGTTCGTGATTGCGAAAGAGGATACATGAAGATAAAGGCTTAGAAAGAAAAGATTCTGACAGCTTCATTTTGTTGCGTCCAGTGATATTCTGCGGATAGACGATCGAGGATGTTATCATATATCGACATGGTGGTTTCGGGATGAGTGATTCAGGTTCGATTACGGAGGCTGTGCCATCCAGCGTCTCCAGCTCGTTCTACATTAACAATCCATGTCTCCATCCTCGTTCTCTCGAGCAGGGGAAGGAAAGGAAGAGATAATTACGCGGCGTGGTCGAAGTTTGGATAACGTTGTGTTCGGGATTAATGTATAGTAATTGTATTTCACCGGTCAGTGATCCCATACCTGCCCCGAAATAAATGCCCAATTTCGAACAGGCGGCCATAGATTGAGACTAAGATACTTAGTTGCACTCCCAGGCTCGAATTTGGAGCGCTGTCAATCGCATTCTCTGCAGAAGCTACCCGGTGGCTTTAATTGAACGGACCTTCGCCTTGCTTTCGTCTGAGCTCATAATCTAATCAAGTCAAGGTGCGTTCTTCATTCCACTTCATTCATTGACTGGAATGTCCTGTGATCACAACCATTCACAACTTGCCCCAGTACTTACAAGTACATCCGATTTTTCTGGGCTCGGTGATAGATTGGTGATAGATCCTTGAGGCTGACATCGACAAATATTTGTTTTAGTAACTCTCTATCAGTTCTTACCCTGTTGTCACCCTACCTACAGTCAGGAGGTGAAAGAGTACATGGATCCGGCTCCAGAAGGCATTCTGGGTATGACTGGTAGGCTGCCCCGCTCTAGACACGTTGATATACTACACTCCGTAAGCTCTTCGAAGCAAGGTCAAACTTGAAGTCAAGCTTCCTTGTCATTGGAGGAAGATTCCTCGATGTTCTTGGCGTATCCTCTAATGAAAAGGGTTCCTTTTGCCACCACCAGGGCAATCTTCATTCATCACGTCTATATCGCGATCGTGAATCACCCGCAGCCATAACTTAGTGCTCGCCATCCAAGACAATACAACGTCTTGCACGGTGTTAGCCTGTCGGGACCCTTGAACGGCCATCAACCACGCGTGGGACATGCGTTTCACAATATCCACCGTAATGTACTTAAACCCAAGGTGCAGAAGCAATGTGTAAGATTGGGTTCAATTTCACTACCTTGACTTTTCATCGAGTTTTTGGTGGCCCGGCTTCACGTTTTTCGACCACACTCCGCAATCACAATCAACTCCACGCCTCCATTAGCTAGCTCGCCCTTACACTTCCCCACCACCCCCACGTATAAAACCTGCAACGACGATGGCAGGGTTGACAGAAAATTCATCACCGTCATCTTCCAAGATGCGTGCTCAGTTGAACAACCCGCTTTTCTTCTCTCACCTCTCAATAATATCCCTCTTCATCTTGTCTTTCTGCGCTTCGGTCATGCGCAGCTCGCCCGTTGATATGGCGGACGCCAGTGACCTCGATGCAGCGGCCGTAGCCGACTCGCAGGTGCTTGGTGTCATTGTTATTGCGAGGAACGGCGACCGCGTGGAGTACTACCAGGATCCGAAGACATACGAAGGTGGTGTAACCGAAACCACTGCATTGGGTGAAGTAAGTTTTGTTGATACCATCGTCGTTGAACGAGCCCTAACGTCTATTCAAGGTCGAATCCCACCAACTCGGCTCCGTCCTTCGTTCGGAATACCTCTCGCCCACATCTCCGTCCTACATCGACGGCATGCGCTCAGACCTCGTGGACAACAGCGAAATCAAAGTTCGCGTCAAGAACGGAGGTGAAGGCACTGTTATCTTCGACTCTGCTATTGCTCTCCTCCAAGGTCTCTACCCGCCAAATCCTAAAAACAAGATTGTCTTGGCGAACGATTCGGTAGTCACCGCGCCACTTGGTGGATATCAATATGTTCCAGTTGAGACCGTCGAGCCAAGCAATGACAGGAGCTTGGAGAGCTGGACTGATTGCCCGGTAAGTATAAATCGCATTGTCTCTATTTGTAACGTGGCTAACCCAGAGTTCAATAGGCATTCGAAAAACATATCAGTGAATTCTATGCTTCAGACGAGTTCAAAGCAAAGGAAAAAGATGCTCAGCCCTTCTTCAACTCGGTAAAGGACTTCGTCTTCGGACGTCCTACCACTTTGGAGAACGCAGTACATCCTTTTCTTTTTGTTCTGTTTTAATGAAAACTCATGACTTTTTTGGTAGTGGAATGTAAGACCTCGAACGTCGCGTACACGTCTGTAGTATACTAATAATCCTGGGCCACGTTGTTAGCTGTACGACTACATTAACTCGGAGCTCACGCACAACAAGACCTACGCTTACCGTCTACCTCCCACACTCGTTGAGACTGCCCGTGGATTGGCTGACTTCCATGAAAACGGAGTGTTCTCTGACAAGCAGAGCGGAGGGATCGGAAACAGTACGTGTAATTCCCCGACATGCGAATCTGCTCAAACTGATTGGGGAAAATTTTTAGTTGCCGGTCGCACCATGCTTCACACGGTCCTTAAGGCCCTTGAGCGCGTTGCCTTCAACGATGACCCGCTTCAGTTTATGCTCGTTGAGACAGGATACCAACCATTCATCTCCTTGTTCCACGAGCTCGAGATCGTGAAGGAACACCCTGAGCTTCAGGCCATTCGTGAGTTTTTCTCTCGTCCACATGATACTTATGCTCCGGTACCCCCTCGATACGCAATCCTCAGTACTTTCCCCTTTGTATCTACTGCATATATCTCGATTTCATGGTTCTGACCTTTCTTGCAGCCGACTTTGCATCCGCCTTCGCTATCGAGCTCAGGCGAGGCTCTCCACCTGACGTCCGCGACTTCCTCCGATTCAGGTTCAAGAACGGAACTGGAGGTGGTTTCAAGACCGTCTACGTCTATGGTAGACACGCAGATATCCCATTGACTGAATTTATCTACAAGGCCAAGGTGTCTATGCCCTGTTTTCTACTGCGATAGACATCACTCACACAGTGTACGTACAATAGGGCGGAGTCATCTCTAGCAACAAACAATGGGCTCAAGTTTGCGGTAGCAGTTCTTTCATCAATTCGGAATTAGGATTCGTCGACCAGATCACCTACGGGGCTACTCCTCAAACCCTCTACACTGTTGCTTTCGCGTTCGTGACCTTCTTTGGCCTGTTCGTTCTTCGGAGTGTTTTTGTACGTGCCGTGAAAGCAACTGGTGAGAAAATCAAGAACCTGCGAGCTAAGAAAGTGCGTCTCGAGGGCGCAGAAGTGAGTTGGTGAATCTAAATCAATCCGAGACGTTGAACTTAGATCTCTTTTTTACAGATCCTTAACGTCGACACCTCGTCTGCTCAATTGCTGCCTGATGAAAAGATTCGTCGAGTCTGAACATTTGAACGACCGTCAACGGCTACGTTTCAATCCAGTGGGTCTGGGACTCTAAGTGAACTTTCGGCGACGATTTGCATACTTACATGGATGGTTTACTTCGTCTTCAATAATTAGCATCATTCTCAATCTTGCATACGTTTTTCCCGAACATGAGATTCAAGCTATTGAAATAATATCTATTATAATACATGCATTTTCACGTGGTCATAACCATCTTTCTTTTCTCAAAACCATGACAAGTAGAAATCCCAGAACGAAGAAACTCACAAGCATCACCCATCCAGGAAAAGCTTTTCGTGGAACAAGTATGTTGTTATATCAAACCCTGTATATCTTGCTATGTACTCGTGCTCATTTCGCCTTCCGCTGTATCCCTCATAAACTACCCCACTCACGATGGCCACAGGCAAGAAGGACGTGGACCCATTACCTCCCGCAGATCGTATCAAACGCCTGTACGCCTCCCTCGTTGCTCAAGTTGACGGCGGTCACTGGAAGGGTGCAGAGAGGACTTGTGATAAGAGTCAGTTTAGTCAATGAGAGAGTCCTCAACCCATATTGATTTCACCTATCAGTTCTCCGTATCGACCCAACCGACGCTGATGCAATACAAACGAAACTCTTCATCTATCTCCAGAAGGAGGAATATCAAAAGGCTCTAGAACTTATTGACGAAGAGCCCCCATTGAACGCAGAATCAAAGCCCAAACTTTTCGAGAAAGCTTATGCTTTGTATCGACTGAAACGAGAGGCGGATGCCGAAGCGATTTTAGTCGAAATTAGGAGGAACGAAGAGATGGAGGCCGATGAAGAAGAAGAACGGGGTGTCATGCATCTAGAAGCGCAGCTGGTTCCGTGGATTGCTCATTACCCGTTTCCAGTCCTGATTAGTTTTTGCTATTTAGAACTATCGACAAGGAAAATATCAAGCTGCATACGTCCTCTATCAACAACTCCTTGACACCACCGATCCGTCTTCAGAAGAACACCATGACGTGCAGATAAACCTCCAAGCCGCACAAACATATCTTGACTTCTTGAATTCGGGATATTTGCAAGCCATAGATCACACACTGGCCTCTAGTCCCAGTACGGCGACTGGTCTAAAGGACATTGAAAACTTTCCCCCACCCACAATACCCTCCCATGCTGTTACCTTCTCTATTCCATCGACTTCAGCGTCTGAAAAGGGACCTGCTACGCATGAAGGAAGGACGAAAGTCAGGGTCAAACGATTACCGAAAGGTGTCGTCCCAGGTGTAACACCCCCTCCCGATCCGGAGAGATGGATCAAGAAGGTAACAGTGTTTTGCTACCATTGAGCGTGATAGAAATTCATTGTTTTTCTTTGCAGAGTCAGAGAAGTAACAGGCCTATGCACGGAAAGAAGGCCAAAAGTCGAGCTTCAGGAGCTACCCAAGGGTTCACGACTGAGGCGCCAGTGCCATCGGGTACAAATGGTGGTACTGGAAGTGGAAGTGCTAGCGGAGGGAAGGGTCGAAAGAAGAAATAGTTCCTTATCATCGTACTAGACCGGAGAATGCAAGAGTAGTATTGTCAGAGCCCGATTGAGATTTCGTCAATAGTCCATTCAAGCTCTGCGCTTCTCGATGTCAACTTTCAACCGGGTCTTTTCGAAAACATCAGCAGTCATTCAAGTAGAAAATGCTTGCCATCGGCGTGCAAAAAGCAAACTTCCAAGGCAAGTTGTTGTACTGTCCCATGACCAGAATACTTTGAATTATCTCCTCTGGATGTACGGTTAAACTTGCGATGCCATCTGCCGGTGACCGCCCACAGTCTAGACATTCCTAAAATAAACTGCGTTTCTCATCCGCCTACAGCCCCACCATGCCTTTTTCGTCCAGCACTAGCGAAATCACTGAGGGATTCATCCTATTCTCTGTCCCGTCCCTCCCCGAAAAACCCTGTCAGACGTACTACAAAGTGATTGGTACGTTAAACAAGGACACTACACCACTTGTCGCGCTCCATGGTGGGCCGGGAACTGGGCACGAGTATCTTCTTAATCTCGCCGATCTGGGAGTACCCTTGATTTTGTACGACCAGATAGGCTGCGGCAAGTCCACGCACTATCCCGAGAAGATGGGCGATGCTTCGTTTTGGACTGTGGAGCTCTTCCTTGACGAGCTCAGCACTGTACTACGATACTTAGGGGTGCAAAATAATTATAACCTGGCCGGCCATTCGTGGGGCGGAATGCTTGCAGCTAACCATGCGACTCTTCAGCCCAAGGGATTGAAGCGTCTGATTTTGATGAGCGCCCCGGCAGATATGAAGTTGTGGGCGAAAGCGCAGAATCGGCTACGGAAATTGTTGCCGCAGAAGGTGCAGGACATAATGGAGAAGCACGAAAAGGAGGGGACAACGGAGTCAGAAGAGTATCAGGGAGCCATGAAAATTTATTATAAACGATTCTTGTGTACAGTGTGGCCCTTGCCTGATTCGATCCTGAACAGTTTGGGCGAGTTGGAGAAGGATCCTACGGTCTATATGACTATGTGAGCTTTCTCGGTTCAAACTTGGCCTGTGACTAACCGCCTATTCCTCCGATTAGGAACGGTCCTTCCGAATTTCATACTACGGGCTCTTTGAAGAACTGGACTGTCGTCGAAGATGCGCATAAGATCAATGTCCCGACTTTGTTAACCAACGGACGCCTCGATGAAGCTCAAGATGAAGTAATAGTACCATTTTTCATGGCGATTCCTCGCGTTAAATGGGTGAGATTCGAAAACTCTGTGAGTCTTAGTAATTAAAGTTTCGTTGGACGATGGATCCAAAGTTCTAGAAGAATTCTAATAGTCTGCTGATCTATCAGAGTCATATGCCCCACTTCGAGGAAAGGGAAAGGTACATGAAGGAAATGAAGGCGTTCTTAGAATACTAGTTGTTGGATTACTTTGGAGGATTGTTTTGCTCCCGGTGACGGTAAATAGGCGCCTTAATCTGATTTTCTAACGCCCGGCGAATTCCGTGACGGGGCCACTTTCGGTGTAGAAACCGAATGCGCCGTGTAATCTTAATCTTATTCCCTCCTTCTCGGCGCGGAATATGAATATCTGTGAATGCTCAAGGGGTTGCATAGTTCGCCCCCTTTTCCACTTATATCAAAGTATCAGAAACTGAAGGTTGACGCAGAGGATTTCATGTACCTCCACCGCAACTTAGGAATTTGGGAGGACGATGTGGAATCAAGTTGGATACACGGTTCATGATCAAGAAACGGGGTTGGGATAGGTACAGCACACTGCTTTGCATTCCTTCCCCAATGACAGGTAGATCGTCCCAGAACACAATAATCTGCAAAAGAACCAGTGTTGATGGAAACAGAAATGGACAGCGAGGACGAAGCGCCACATAGGACAAGTCCAAGAATTCGGGAAAACCGAAAGGAATCAGTAGTTCGAAAAGCGGGAGAAGGAAGAGATCGCGCCTCTCTTGGAGCCACTGGTCATTTCTGCGACAAATCATCTTGGCCTCCCTCGATCATCAGCTGCAGTTTCATCGAGCATCATTTCTAGGAATTGACAAGATATAGGCTTCGGGTATGTCTTTCGATTGACTTTGTGAAATGATGACACAAAGCTACTCAGAACCAGTGCATTTGCATCATTAATATCAATATCTTCAACTAATTTGACTTTATGATGTTCAAAGGATCGTCAAACAACCAGTGGAGAAATTATTGAGGTGTAAATCTTCCTCCGATCCGACCTCGAAGGTTGTACCAGGGTGACGCACGAACAGATCTCCAATCAAATCTTGGGAGAAATCCGACAGATAATCATACCACACCGTTCGAAACAAAGCGTCACCACTGCGCTGCCCTGGACCTCGTGAATAGCGGCGCTGGGCCGCAAGATCTCAATGCCAGACCGCTTGATGAATTCTCGTGTCTGTAAGCGATGAAATTGCATAGGAAAGGAAAGGAAAACGGCCAAGCTATTCAAGACTGTTCTGCTTTAGGGACTTTGAGTAGGTGAGCTACGACTCGAAATCGTACGACTGCAATGTTTACCTCATGAATGTTTTTGATATATACGGGAGAACCTCTCCCGTTGCTACTATCTTTGTCGAATGCCTAAGTTACAGCATCCAGTTTACTGAGGTTCGTTGTAGTATCAACATTACGGTATTCTGATTCTGATAGAAGATCAGTATGGAATGTGTTATGGGTCCTCGGAATCCTGATGTTTTGCACGTATAGATTCCTTTCGCTTTTTGGGGGCGTCTAGAATGAAGTCGGCAGCTGTTCGAGACTCCTCTTCGTCTAGCGGGAATCACGAGCGGCAAGTTATTAGGCAGCAAGTATACTCCATGACTTTTCATGATTTTTGCTACGAGCTGTTACGAGCTCATCACTGTGGTCGTTGCAACGCCCACTTCTTATTTCCAGGATCTCATTTCACAGTTAAAACTTGAACGCTGCAAGCAAATTGTCAAGGTCGTTGTCGTTGACTACAACTTTCTCCAGGCTCTGCAGTCTACGACAATCTGTCTTACACCGACACCAGACATACAATGGCTGACGAATTCTCTCGCTATGCAAATCAAGTTACAAGTTACAACTTGTTCCAAAACTCTTTCGTTCGTTACGACTTTCGAGACTCGGTTCTCGAAAATTGGATCTATGCCGGGTCTCTGCAAAGAAAATTCGGTTCGCTTACACGTTATAGACCTCCTGAGTCGATTTTGATCACAATTCTTCCCGTTTTCACTCTGTTTCCTTCTATTTTCTGCTCACGATTCGTTGCGGCTCACCAATCAAGTCACGGTTTTGCACTTCTGTGCACGAGCTTCTCTGATATTCTTCAGATCCCAATCTCCGAGCTACTACTGGTAATGCTACTACGATTCCCTACTCAGCACAAATTAGCATACTCAGGTCTGATCCTCCGATGTCATACTTGTGTTTTCTTGCCAAAAGAATTTATGGGGAACCTGGAAACCCCTCCGATGCACAAATGCATAGTATTATACTTACCTCTGGACTGTAGGATTCCTCTGACAACGGAGTCACCTTTGGCAACGACCCCATCCATCGGACTATCATCTATTGAAAGGAATGGAAGCAGGGAAAGTGACTCATTTCATCACAATCTTTGAATGCGTTGGACATGAGGATTGTTTTATTATTTCTGCACTCGAGAAAAGATTCGCATGAGAACAACGATGTTCATCCACCTGCATTCGTTACGTGTATTGCGTCTGCAGTCTTACTAGGATAGGGCTCATGGGTAAGTATAGTTTGTTTGTGCGACGCACTCAATGGCGGAACTTGTGTTTACGCTTGCTCCCTTGTGAGTACTCTGACCTATTCCATTGGGAAACCATATACATGAATCCTAGGTCCATACTCGAGTCATGTCTTGAAGTAAAACGCCGTCAAATTCTGCCATGCTTGAAGAGAAAATGATACATAAATCGAAATATCTTCCACAATCTATCACTTCCCTAGATGATCATGATACCAGTGACCCTTCGTGACTCAGAACAAAGAAGAAAATGAAGACGAACAATACCCTGAACCCACTGTGGTAGAACATGAGGCACATCCCGCCTATGACGGACCATTACAGTTGGTAGAGGATGCAATTATGAACTGGCAATATACAAAATGCACATTGCAGTGGACGTTGAAGTTAACCTAGGGGAGCGCCACCCAGTCGGAGGGGAGCGCAGGTAGATACGAAAGCGCCTGCTTCTCACCTCCGAGGGTTCTTGATCCGGTGAGGTCGAAAAAAAAAACCTTTCTTATTCATTCAACATCAATGACATAGAACTGCCCCAAGGTACTCCTTCGTTGGATGGCCCCCTGTCAAATAACGTCATAAATCAAAGCAATGCCTGTTCATAGAAACCTCACCGGTACTTTTTCGGTCCTACGTACACTCTGCAGTGTAGCCGGACGACTGATCGACATGAATCACATGTTGAATCAATCGCCCATAGCCTGAAGTAGCCAAATGATCTGCTGTATCGTGCCGTTTGACTGGTGAAAGAAAGTATCAGTCGATCTCCATGCAAGGTGCCGGTCATATTGTGTCGCATAATTGTGTTATATATACTATGTGATTTATGTCGCAGGTGCACGGCCCTTCCAAGCGTTGAGGCATATTGAACGAATAGGCTGATAGACGCTGATGGCAATGGACTGATTCCATCGTTTGGTCTGGCTCGAATATCATAGTTGATTCCATCATTTGCTTTGGACGTTCTGAGATAGGAATATCGGATCTAGGTCTGGCGCATGTAGGTGCAAAGTCCAGAAGCTCGAAAATAGATTTTCAAAGATGAAATGAAACATAGAGATCGAACTGAGGGAAATGTGAATAGCATACTCTATATAATATGGCTCACATAGTACTGGGAAAGGGCTTCGTACCGAGGCACTGACCTTGCCTGGATTGCCTCACTTGGCTTCATTTCACAACAGCATACAAGTTAAGGACAAACCGGGCCGAGAAGGAAGCTGTGTTGTGGCATATTTGTGATATGGAACGAAAACTGCGTCAATTAAAGATGGCGAGAAACCTAGCCAAGCAAGGTGGTGAAGAAAAAACTTAGCATCTAGCCATGAAATGCTTACGATAGATATATGTTGAAATAAATCGTTTAGAGCAAATGCGGACATCAAGAGCTGAATGAAAATACACTGCGCCACATGCGAAGGCTCACGGACCTGAGAGAGTCAGAGAGACACCTAGGTAGACATAGAGAGGTGCGCACTGCCAGAGTATCTGATCTGGACAGCGACAATAATTCTTCGCTGGGGCAGTAGTCGTATACGGATCGTAAATAACGTGGGAACATTGACCATGAGAAAGAAATCGAAATCGCGGGGTCTCTGGCCGTCGACGTTGGTTCTGCCAGTGTTCAACGCATTACTCCCACGTTTCTTCGTGTTCGTTGACTTCCACCCCCTACTTTCCTGACTTGGTGAAGCATGGAGATATATTCTAATTCAGTGGATGGATCAGTACTTGGCACGCCACTTTCACTTGGTGAAGCCGACAGATTTTTGGAGCAACCTAGGGCTTCTTTCCTCGAATCCAATCCCGGAAACTCAGTACAATCTACACCGAACAATTCTTCACCGCTTTTGGCTGTCAACAAACCCGAGAGTGATCACGAACTTCAGCAGGCGAAACCAGGCTCGGGGACGAAGAGGGGCAGATTAATTATTCTAACTCTTGTCGGGTTAGGTGTCCTTGCGGTTATAGTCCTTGCGGTTGTACTTCCGGTGTACTTTAAGGTCATAAAACCTCGTCAGAACCAGGACAATCTGACAAGTGGGTCGTCTGCAAGTGGATCGTCTGCGGGTAGTGGTTCAGTCGGTAGTGGATCTGGAAATCCTGCGAGTCCTAGCGGCGCTACGTCGGGTGGCGACGGGTCTGAGATCATCGTGGATGGCGGTGTAAACTTCACCTATAAAAATCCGTTCGGGGGATACTGTGAGTTTCCTGGAATTCTATCACTTTTTCTTCAACCTGACTGTAATGGCTAAGGGGTTTATGATCCTAACGATCCGTTCAATAACAATGCTCGACCAAACTCCTGGACCCCTCCGCTCAACACAACCTGGGACTGGACTACTGATAGAATTTATGGGTTCGCTGCGCCACATGTCTTCGTACAAGTATGATTGCTGATATCCTTTACACCTTCACATCAGTGTTAACCTTGGCGGTCTTTTTGTTATCGAACCATTCATTACACCTTCCTTTTTCGAAAAGTACACAACTGCCGTCGATGAGTGGACACTTAGCGAAGCCATGGCTGCGGATACGGGCACAGGTGGAGGTCTCAGCCAGCTGGAGGATCATTACAACACGTTCATCGTGAGTATCCCATGTCTTAGTCTTAAAAAAGTTCAGATTGATTTCGTTGATATTTCCTTTGCAGACGGAACAGGACATTGCCGAAATCGCAGGCGCTGGCTTGAATTGGATTCGACTCCCTATCCCCTACTGGGCAATTGAAACTTGGCCAGGTGAACCCTTCTTGGCTCAGACTAGCTGGAAGTAAGCTCAAATAGTGCGGTCGATACCTGGGGCCAAATTGAGAATATTTTCCACAGGTATATCCTTCGCGTCCTTGGTTGGGCGCGAAAGTATGGTCTCCGTGTCAATCTAGATTTGCATACCATTCCAGGATCCCAAAATGGTGAGAAGCTTCACACTCTTCGCGGTCGCTTTTCTGATTCTGATTTGCCTGTAGGTTACAATCATTCTGGTAAACTTGGTCAGGTCAACTTCCTCAATGGTGTCATGGGCATAGCCAATGCTCAGCGAACGTTAAACTACATCAGGATCATCACCGAGTTCATCGCTCAGCAAGAATATCTCGATGTTGTTCCTATGTTCGGAATTGTGAACGAAGCATTGTTGTCAACTATCGGCAAGGACCAGTTGACTGACTTGTGAGTAAATTGACTGTCCATGCTACCATCGGCATTGCGTTATACCCGTTTATTTTCAACAATTGTTGCTTACACGCGCATATCTGTAGTTACCTCGAGGCACACAACACGATCCGTGGGATTACTGGTCTTGGGGCTGGCAATGGTCCTTTCATATCGATTCATGACGGCTTTGTTGGTCTCGATAGCTGGGCTGGATTTCTTTCTGGTTCCGACCGTATCAATATTGACACTCACCGTAAGTCGTCGGTTGATTCTGATCATCGCGATATCGCCTGAATTACAATATTAGCATATTTTGCCTTTGATAACGAACCTAACGATTCGCCTATTGCTACTGGACTTGGATCAGATGCAGGAGGTATTTGGCCTGCTCAGGCATGCAATGCTTGGGGACCCGACATAAATTCCAGGTAAAGTCTTCGACGGAAAATTAAAAACGATTTTAATCCATATTTTGTCCGACAGTCGCAGCGACTTTGGTGTCACCATCGCGGGAGAATTCTCCAACGGATATAATGACTGTGGTCTTTTTCTGAAGGGAACTTCTCCATACACGCCCTCTTATGGTGGAGACTGTAACCTCTGGCAAGATGCGTCGACGTGGAATGACACCGTGATAGCTGGGGTGAAAGCGTTTGCTCTCGCTAGCATGGACGCCACTCAGAACTGGTTTTTCTGGACATGGAAGATAGGGAATTCCACTGCCAACAACCGCGTCGAGTCCCCCCTCTGGTCGTATCAGCTGGGACTTGAGGGTGGATGGATACCTACTGATCCTCGGGAAGCCGTAGGGGCTTGTGCTGCTCAAGGTGTCAGCCAGCCGTGGAATCAATCGTTCCAGTCCTGGCAAACAGGGGGTGTGGGCGCAGGGACCATTGCTGCTACTGCTACTGCTGAATTTGGGGTATGGCCACCTGCTCAAATTTCAGGCGTTGCAGTGGATCAAATGGCCTTTGTGCCTACTTATACACCTACTGGCTCTGTCGTCACGCTCCCACCTCCGACGCTCACCGCCACGACTAAAAGCATAAGCGAAGGAAATGGATGGCTAGACTCATCGGATACTACGAGTGCCGCTACAGCAATTGCGGGCTGCTCCTATCCGGATGCCTGGGATGCGATTAGCGCGACAGTTCCTGCCACGGTGTGCGGAGGCGGCGCTGTCACCACCTCTACCGCCGCCGCCGCATTAACATTTATCTCGGCATCAACTACTGGGGTTACATCTGTCCCTGCCACAACATCCACAACTGTGGACGATACTACTGTAACGCAGTAATGGACATGTCGTCAAAGCAGGATTTTATATCACTATCTATCAGCCGATGACATTTGCTTACGCTTCTTTGTTGATTCTGACATATCTTCTTTTGGACTACATAGGGAACATGAACATTCGTTATTGAAGCTGAACCGTATACCCCTCCACCCCACCCTAATTCTCTGTACGTTCATATATGTATCATAATGTGCGGCATTAATTGTACCAATGCTCCACGATAAGAATAAGAAGCAAACGGGCGTCTCGGATATCTTGTTTCCCCCCGTCGCCTTCGTCGCCTGGCCCCTCGCTCGAATTTCGTTCGGTGAACTTGGACTGCGAGGAGATGCATCTTGTTACGCTTCAATGCTTGGTTGACGGCGAAAAAGTCGTTGCATTCGCTCTCGTCTCCAAAGTAATGGAAACCTACCCGCAAAAACGAGGCGTGACAATGTCCAAAGAACAGATGATGAAGAAGCTACGGACAGCCCAGTCTTAAACAGGTAATATTCATATTGGTTTTACAAGGCCAGTATTTATCACTGAGCCTGCATTTCAGAATTATTGTCCTTCTAAATACCTGTCATAATTCTTGCCTATCGGAGATACTTACGGCGTATGAGATTGAATCCTAGTGCAAAGGGAAGCACGAATTAATCCACCAAGTACAGCTGCGTGTTATTGATTCTCCCTGTAGGTGGCAGTGGGGAGTTCTTTCGTTCGCGTTCAACTGAACAATAAAATTCGGTAAATTCTCACTGGTAAAATAAACGTTTAGTTCCCGAATCCGGACTGCCATTCACTTAATAGGTCAACGGAAAGCGAGAGCATGTCGCACTGCTCCTGTATATAATGCAGATTCCTCTCGTTCCGTCCGACCACATACTATATATTCTGATTCGAATCAGTCGAGGATCCATTATTATGGCCTGTAAATCTATATCTTCGGAAAATTCGAGTTTAAGGCGCCGACGTATCCCGCGACGTATGGCTGTTTGTTTACTTGCATATATTCAGCAGGCACCAGTTGGCACGTATGAAAGATGCCCAACACTCAGTAGGTCACAGAAAGCGGGAGACCGTAATTCATTCGACCATGAGCCAGGAACGAGCGTTAAGACCGCCAGCGAATCGCAGGAAGTCAAGGCCAAGGCCTTGAGTTTCTACTACTTGAAAAACATATAGTACACTGCCAGTGCTCTGACCATGATCCACAAGAATTTTGTGAAGTTTTCATCAATATTAGTGATCCAGCAATCACTGGAATGTCAATTCAGAACAACAGAGGGAAGTAACTCGAACATCAGCTGCCAAAAAATATGAATCTGGATGATTCGTTCCAAACTTCCCGACCCATCTGATGCAGTAAGCATGAAATAGCTCTAAGGGTACGGTGAGTACTTGACTCTTTGTGAGTTAGTCTGATTAAGCTTGGTCTTTGATTGAACTTGGAGATAATTGTCAAAAGTCCGGAAAAGTCCGGACGACGCAATTGATCCGCCTTCTCGATCACGTGTTGTCCTTTGTTTTCTTAATGGCTGCAGCTGGCTGCTCCCCTCCATTGCAGATGGGGCTCTCTTGCTCGATTGAGACACTTCCCCAAGTCCGATAAGAGGCGTATGGTATCGCGATTTGTTGCACCATTCAACCAAGCTGCTTCTTGATTACTCCGATGGGATCGATAAGTAACTTGCCGCGACTCCACCCCCAAATACACATCCTAATTGTCGGCACATGGCTCATTGTCTGCTCCGAGTCGTCCATTAATATCCAAAATAATGGATAACCTGTCTACCTGTGTAGCTTATGCAGAATGTGTGTGCTCAATGTACGTTCGAAACTGGCCTGCCAATCATTGCTCGAAATACGATAAGCTCTGTAGTGCTTAGTAGGATCTTCAATCAGTTTACAAGGCGTTTCCCGTCTGAGCGTTTATGTTGATCCACTCCTCTGGTATCATACAGTCTGATAGGTTCTCTCTGATGTCCTTCCACATTGGGATATTTCGATCCATCTCTGAACCTTATTTCTTTCTACCCCCAACCTAATAGACCAGCGCTCGTCAGGAGTCGTCATGCGTGCATCTCGCCATTATTTAAATTATAACTGAACCAAACGCGTTAATTACGGTACGCTCCGTTTAATTCGTGTCACCTCAAGTCTGACTTGCTCGTATCGCTAAATGCCTTAGTCAAAAGCAAAACGCAAACAGGAGTTTTACTGGAGAGTTGCTTGGAACTCAGCCTGTGCTTCAAAGACTCTACCGGTATAGATTCCTTCCGTTCGAACTAACCATAGGGAACCACAACGTTGTAGCTTACTTCCGCTCACCTTTCACTCGGTCGAAACATACGCCGACATGTGGCTGTGTTATGGCATGAGAACGGAGCATTATGTGCAGGTTCGAGTGAGGAGTCTTTACCCTTCTGTTCAGCAGAAGAAGCACCTAGAAGCGCTGAAAATTGTATTTTTGAGATGCGCGTCTGGTCATGTCGATTTGCACATTGTTCGAACTCATCGCATGAAATCCATAGTTTTTCGAAGAACGAACAACCTGGGAAGAAAACGTGAGCCGTTTTCGGTCGTTATTGTATTTGAACTTATCATGAACTTCCGATAGAAGTTCCGAATCGATCCACGAGTTTGGCGTTTGAACAAGGTTCTAACATCTTAAACCAGTCATCCCTGTGCAGCTTTGTTAATTACGAGAAGATTCAAATCTCAACGGTCAACCCGTGGATATTTTCATTTATCTACAGCCGAGGAAGGCTTAGGCGAATATCTTTCCATTCAACATCAAAGCCTTCGGTCTCTTATTTATAAAGAGATCTCCCTTTCCAACCCCCTGTTTGTCAATCCTCTGCCAACTTCACTGCAATGGCACACTATTCTCCCAGTATGTCAAACTCACACTATGTGGTTGACAGTGACGCTTCGAGCACTTCATCGTCCTCTCCTAGTCTTGAAAGCTGCTCATTAGATCCCGCCTTTTCAACGGCAGTATCTGGAACGGATGATGTCTTCCGGGCCGTTGTCAAATGTCGAAAAAGTTGGAAGACACTGAAAGGAGGGAAAGTAGTATGGCCATTACATCTTGAGGCCGCTTTGCTTGAAGGTTCGTACTCTGCGAACAATGGTTACTATGATGCTCATGGAAATACATCAGGCCTATCTCTTTATCAGCCTGATAACTCGAGAGAGACGCTATTACTCGGCCGGTGCGTAGTGCTGAAGATGATTCCTTCGAAAGCCTAATCTTATATCTTTTAGGTTCCCTATGCGTAATAGGTTCATCTCCGAGCACATTCTCAAAACAACCGGCGAGTCACGAACCGCAAAGCAAGTCGGTAGCCGTTTACAACAACTGAGAGATACCTGTGGTGGGGGCAGAAAATGTATGGACGATATACATGATTTTGGTCGAGGCTGACCGGATATAATTAGTACAAAAATTGCTTTCACCAGTTCTGAATTCTGGAGCCCCTATCTCCAATCGGTCGCATTATTCACTTCGACGTTCTGGTTCTCGCTCATCTGTGCACACTGCTGGATCATCGTCAGTTCCCATCTCACCCATATCCCAAGAGCTAGAATTCTCACTGTCCTCGAATGTGATGTATATCGACATTGTACCTGAAGATGGTCCTTCTTCTGTGGGACGGAAAGGGTCTTCCCACGTCGATATCACCAGTTCCCGGGATACAGTCGTATCTTCGGCGCATGGTCCTCGACCCATCAGAAGTATCAAACCATCCCTAGCGTTCACTTCGAGTTTCGACACCTCCGTAGCCGCGCAATCAATGTTCACTATATACTATGCTGACGTCTGTTATGAAGATCAGTCTGTGTTGACCGCCATGGTCAACCAAGCCGCCCCTGGAGGCGCTACTTTGTACACATGCGACTTGGTCCCCAGATACTGGAACATGATCTGCAACAGTCCGGGTAGGGCGATCTCTTCCATTCGATGACAACTCATGTTCTAATATTCTTTCTAGACCCTACTAGCTTCACTATCCAACATCGCGTTATTCGAGAACCATACTCATCTTTCTCTGAACCAACGACGTTGTTCTCTGCGACGTACAAGTTCCGTTACGTGCCAGAGAAAGTATCTCCTCCGCAAATCTCTCCATTCTCTACGGTAGACTCCAGTATCGGCACGTTCCAAGAAATGGATACCTCGAGTTATCGAGAGTACAACGGCCCTAGTTACAACACTGGAAGTGTTCCGGAAATGTCATCGAGCTACGACTCCAACAAATGGGATTGCTTTAATGATCTTTCTGGCGGACAGAGAGGATATACCTCACTTCCCACAACCCCCGATTGTTGGGATGAATACAATGCATCCAGCATTGATGGGAGTTGCTCGAGCTCATCCTCCCCAACTACATCGAGCTTCCCCCAACATTCGCAGTTTGTGAGTAACTTTTATCAGCACATGTACCGATCCTTACCGGTCCTCTTTCAGTATCCCTTGCACCAGATATAATCCAGAAAATATACAAAGTGACTTACAAGTGTCATTCTAAGTTATACTCATATTTATTGTACGTTGTTTATGAGTACAATTCACCCTGTTTCTTGCTGTAATCCAAGACTCATCGAGTTCAAAACGCTCTTGTTGTCGTTGTATGATAAATACGTATACCAGTCCGGACTTTACCACTATTCTAATCTCAAAATGCAATTAACTAGTATTTCACAAGTCTGCCTCGATGTTACATTTGAGCTTAGCGAATCGACTGTAGAGGATAATTGAATTGAGAACGCCTGTCGCAAGAGAATACCTACTATATCATGGAGTACGGAGATCCTAAATCAACTTCGAGCTCAACATAGCTTCGGCCTGCTTACTCTCTTCGCTCCCGGGACGATATATTTTTGGGCAGACTAGTATAAGAGAACAATTAACCAGGATACCGAAGTAAATAATTAGAATGCTTACGGCTTTTTAGACAGGATATAATTTGAATCCTTGCTGCAAATTCCTTCGTCATCAAAGAATAATTTGTGTTTTGGGTGATCCCTCGTACAATCCCTCGGGCGATTATTTCCTTCTTGGAACCCTGAGGAATCATAGCGTACACGTTCACAATCGTGTCTACCCATGTACGCATGGCCATCCCCCCTCCGAGAGCTTCCCACTTGCTCATTTCGAGAACCATGTTTGTAATTCCGCCAACAATCACTCCAACTTCTGCTTCGATCTGTCCGAGCGCCTCTAGACCGATTGGAAAATGCTTCTGGATTGTGTGCAGCATAGGGGCATATGATACACCGTCGCCTGCCTGACCACGGGTTCCAGCCAGCCAGGCCTTACACTGGTCTATTGTAGTGTAGATGTCGGACCTTAAGGTCGGCGAGATGCATTTCCTTTCTGTGGAGTTGCCCTTAGCACCCAATTGTGCCAAACTTCGAAACATATTGAACACTAGTAGTGCGAAGAACGAATGAAGTAGCCTAAAAGAACGTGTTTGTTTCTTAAAATTTTACACATGTAGACCTCAAGGCAGATCGGTGGACGGTCCGCGAGTGGTCACTGACACAAGTTGTCATTGCCGGGCGGGAGAACCAGAAAGCGTACAAGTGTCATTACGAGGATACTTATTCATGAAATGATGACAGTGGAATATTGTCATGATACGTCAATTGGCAAAACCCATCCCGCTCTATCCCGCCGCTCTGCTCATAAAATCGTAAAATTGCCAGATTGTCCAATGAATGGAGAAATAGACCCAATGAGAGGCTTCGAGTCGCCAAAGTAACGTATGCGATATGTACCAGCTACAACATGGGAGTAGTCAGTCCCAGCGATTGAGTTCAACGGCAAACTTACCAGGAGTCCCGTTTTCGATTGACCTAGAAGCGAATAAGGTGATTAGTTGACAGACAATTGTTTAAGAGACCGGTTGTTTACCAAGTGATGTTGACTTGGCTGGTACCTAGTATCTGTAAAGGGATGAGTTCTTGAGGATACTCAAGGGCGAAGGATCTACAAGACTTACCGTGCTTGTCTGAACCCAAGAGTAGGTAGTAGATGGATGAGAATCCGACCTAAACATCTGCCAAGCTCCTGAGACAAGTCGGTCAATACTAAAAAATGTTTCTTCCAGTCGAAGGTTGTTCTAGAATGATATCAGCTGAACGACAGAAATGGGAGAAAAAAGGGCTGACCCGGGGATTTGCTCCAACAAAGGTGGCGAAGACAGTTTGTCCTGCCTGATAAGGAATGGTCCCAACGCCCGTTTGAATTTGGCCGAAACTAGAACCAAAAGGAGCCGAGTCGAACACAACAGGTAACTGCAATATGACAATGGTCAGTACCCGGACATTTGATAATGGAGAGCAAGGATACCTGGAGTGAAATAGCCTTGGAAGTTTGTTCTGCAGGGGGAGCATCAGACGCAGGAGTACCCGTAACCGTATCCGAAATGAAAGGAACAAGACTGGTATATTTGTCTATGTATGCATCGAGTGTGTCTATTTCTCAAACGATATTAGTAGCGACTTAATGATCCCGAAACAATACATACATTGTCCGAAGATGGTTGACGCTCCTTCGTATCTCTGCACACTGTACTCTTCAAGAGTAGCAACGTAATGGGCATAAGTGTTGGCAGGGCCAGCAATAACGACGTAAGCATCGTTTTCGAGAACGCCCGAGGATATCAGTTCAGAGCGTATAGCTTGTCTGCCGGATGAAAGATAGCCGGAAGACCGCGTGAGCCCGACGATTTCCCGTCTCAAAATTAACGGAACAAACCTAATTCTTCTTCCGGACATTGTTGTGAGTTCACCTGATCATTATACCAATGTGGTCGCTTCTAAGTGAACATGATGAGAACGCACCTGGCATAACAAGCATGACTGGATAACAGAATTAAGTTCGAGATAATAGATTGCAAGAGATTGCATTCAGCGCTACTGACCTAACTGGCCTATACGAAGCATCTGAATGTCCACTGTGCTGGGTGACCATTGGTAGGGAAGATCCGCATATCCCTAACATACTGTGTGAGACGAAGGCAGGATAAGAACACGACAGAAGCGCTGAAACGGACAGTATTAAGAAGAATGGGCTTGGGATTTTGACAAGCTATCTGTGCCGCAGACGGTGCCGGAGTGACGAAGTCTTATTGAACCATTGTTATCATGAGGACGATCCCACCAGGAAACAGGTATTCGGACCTTTGACTATTTCCCAAAAAGGGTTTCTGTCAAGCAATCAGATTCCAGACGGGGTTTACAAGAGAACGCTTACTGTGGTTGAGAAGAGTTGTCCCCCTGGATGAAGTCGAATGCGCCTGGACCATCGCTGGAAAAGATTGAGAATTCTCAACAAAAACAGAAAGATTATTGCCAACGTAGTTCCACCCGCGAAAGCAAATCCTGTAAAAGGTGTTCATCGAAAATCTACTCTGGTGATTCAAGCGGTGCCCTCACCCATGGCAGGGGGACATGTCTGCACACTGGTCCCGTTCGGCAAAGTGAATGTGTGGTTGGCCCTAACCGAAAATGGTTCAAAGCGGTTTAGGCATATGTCAAGATAGACAACTCAATAAACTTACATATCTAGGTATATATGTACGCTCCGCACCGATCCAGTGACGGCACTACGATTAGAGGCTTCCATGACGGTTTGAGCACCATCCACCTGATATTGGGCAATGATTTCATTCGAAGCAAAGTCCGAGATGCGGAAACCGGGCCCACTGAATGATAGGGATTCAGACAATGATCTCAAGATCAATAGGAAGAGTCGTACCGTCCGTGACAATCCTCGACAGTACCACCACAAGTAGAGTGGTTGAAGTCGCAAGCCATTCCGTCGTAAGATTCACCGGGGCTTTCGCAGAATGCCCCAAGACTGAACGAGATGAAGTCAGCAGGTGAATCGTCCCAGCGTGTGGTTCGCTTACGTGTTAGGACTGGTATCACCAACGTTGGCTAAAAGCATAAATAGGGTATATGGATCAACGTAGCAGGGTCAACACTTACCTTGAGTAAAGCCAGCCACGAACGTGGCATTCCCCGGCATAGCATCAGGTTCAATCATCGCTATTACAATGACTCATGAGTTCGCGACGACAGGAGTAGAAGCTGGGATTTACTCACACTCATAGAGGTATGCTGCCATTCCCTTGTTATCACCGCTGACGAGAGTGTTGTTCTACACCCGCAAGACATTCATCATGCCGTACGACATACAGCGAATGTTTGACATACCTCATAGAGACTGGTACCATGAACGGCGAAGAAGCTGAGGAAGCCTCGGGCGTTTCCGCTCGGGTCGTCGAACCTTAACAATGTTAATTCCTTGTCCTGATCGAACTCGTACTGAGCTCGCTCCTCAGCGGGATTTGCAAGGTAGGCTGACGGCGAGCGATTGATGTTCGCGTTCAGAATAGTGGTGTTCCCCAAGCTCAAGCTTCCAGGCGCGAGGCTATTGTGGGCTCTTTGTACGGCGAGAACAGTGCCTTGGACAATGGCGTTAGCTGTAGCCGCAACGTATCCCAAAGAGGTGATTTGTGGAAGAAGGTTTTCAAGGTAGCCGCCGACTCCAGAGTGCTGGTGAGTCCCCACGAACGCGATGTTCTCGTTGGTATACAGGCCAGGATAAAGAGTAGTGAGGTTGCTGACGATCGAGCGCCGAACGCCGGTGTCACCCATTGCAATATCTGCAATGTCGATCAATATTAGGATGTAGCAGGCCAATGAAGGTAATTTGAGAGTAGATCTAACAAATGACCGAGCACTGGCTCATAAAAGTAGACGATTCGAAATAACATTTCCAAATTTGTCCATCTCCTCTTGAGTACCATATCTGCACCACTTACCAGAGTTAATGAAGACTATTGTGTTTGAAGGGTTGTCCTCTTCAGCGACAATGAAGACACGACTGCGCTGACGCATGTGCAAGCCTGTATCAGTCTGGGCTAAACTGGCGTATCCCTAGAGGAGATTTTGAACTCTAGCCCGAGGAACATGCGAAAAACTGTTCTGACCATCATGTTAGTCTCAACCACAGGCCTACGATAAGTATCAGCGAGTGCTTGAGTGCCCCACAATCAAGGGAGATATTACCCAGTGATGTCTCCGATTCCTATCAAAATGAAAGTGAAAAATGGCTCTGGTATAGTCGATTGCTGCTCACCTAGTCCGAGAAGATACTGCCCGGCTACACCCTGCACCCCAACATTATTTTGAAGAACAGAGGTCGATGCCAGCATGGCAGTCAAATAGTAAAGTACAGAGCCCGTCATCGTGTCTAGTGTGCCTCGAACAAAGTCCAAGAAATCCAGAGACAGTAATTCCTGGATGACCAAAGGCATTCTGATAGATGGGAACTGCCTTCAAGAGGTCGGTAGCATTCTGAGCAGTGAGCACATGGATTGATATCACGGGCAACTAATGAATGCTTACTTTCGTCCGTCGCTGGTCTTCTTGAGATATGAGGGGTCTGAGGATCGACTCAATGCGTGACGATGTATTCACCATCTTTCTCACGACAATTTAACACGTGCCAGTTAGGATAGAGCACGGCTCAGTTACTGCTTCTTCTAGGTGATAAGTCGGATAGAAATTATGTGAAAGATATTCAAGTTCGAACGTTCTCTAGCTATCTATTGAGGAAGCATCTGTGAGAGCCGGGCTATTTCTAAACTGCGCGTTCACGCACCTGTGTCCTAAGCCGTTCTAACCAGCAGCACAGTGGTTAGCGTTCATTCTTCGAAATTACAGACTCGGAAGTCAAGGGCCCTTCAGAGACTTATATCGAAAACGGCATTGAGAAAGTCCTTGGAGCACATGGTAGAATAGAAGCGACAAGTACAGAACACCGTGACCAGTTTACACACAAGCTCATGGAGAGAAGACACCCGATGATGATCCCTACTTTTCAACCGGCCTAGACCCTCTGGCCAAAAACGTGTCGACTTCAAACTTCCCCTCTACTTTCACATGCGTAAGGTGTTTCATATCGAAGGATACCAATCCCGCCCCTTCGAACAATTCCTTCATTTCAGCAACCTTGAATCCACGTTTATGGGCGACGTGGTCAAGATCTTGCAATCCCTCGACAACTGAACTATTAACATCAGTAGGAGGTTTGTCAGGAATAGTTGGAGCTTCGATGTCCACTACAACTAGCATTCCGTTAGGTTTGAGGAAGCGTACGAGTATTGAGGTGATTTCTGTAACAGATCCAAAGTGATGATATGCCATGACACACTAATGAGGGACCCAAATTACGATTGTGGTGAAACTCAAGGATTAATCACACTTACAGTGACAACATCAAATTTGGCGCCGTCTAACTCGCCTTCCACGCCTTTCAGTTCGGTGCAGACACAAGACATCTTATCAGAGAGACCTTTGGCATGAGCTTGCCTGATGTATTGGTCAAGCACCTTCTGACTAATATCGACCCCGAGCACGGATTTTACATACGGGGCATAAGAACGAGTGCTGAGACCTGTACCCAATCACTGCCAATCGGTATCTATCAAGCTCAATTTCAACTTACCGGTACCACAGGCAAAGTCAAGAGCGGTGCTACTGTTTGAGTCAAACGGATACGTGTCGCGCATGGCTGCCCCGACACTATGTATATTAGAACAAGAGATGAGTAAGTGAACTGCATGGAAGTCAGGCGCAAATACCTACGTGTTCGCAAACTCGACAAAAACCGGATGATCCTCAAGCTCGGTGACAAGATCTGAAGAGTTGAAATAGGCTTTGTTGGCCTCCGTGTATTCATGACCTTGGCCATGAGCGACGTCGTGATGGTGGTGGTGGTGGTGTTCAGATATAGGCATCGCTGTGGTTATTGAATAAGCGTTTGGAGTCAAGCTTACGACCGACACTGGCAAAGAGATGTGGCCAGTCACAGTGACGATCAGTGACCACTGTATGTCATCACTCGTTCGTTCCGCCCTCGGATTTTGCCCGTCAGGCATGCGCAACTCGAAGAGCTCCTGCAATTATTCGGCCCACTAGATTAGCGGATGAGTCTCGGTGACCCTTACCCCCGTTATATATAGTGAAGAGTCCAAGGTATTATGACTGGGTTGGAATCCTTTCCAGGGCATGAATATGTTGGGGAACTCCTCCGTACGTACTACTAAACCGTCCGGGGACTACATACCCGAGACGGCGTTATTACGTTATACTATACAGTTTTACCTAGATCACACATTCCGCACACCTCGACTCACCTCAGTTGATCTACAAGCAACTGAGGTGAGCCCCAGCCTATGATACAGACATAAGTACTAACGTACCGTAGTTTGATATAGCTTAACAGGTATATATCAGTTGATCTACAAGCAACTGAGTTTGATATAGCTTAACAGAATACGGTGAACGTGAGTATACACAGACAGATCAAGCTCCCTGCGTTCTTATATTTGCCCGATTTCTCATTGTACACTGTCCGCTCCTAGGTCGTAGATCCTGGAGCTTCTGGTCCAAGCTATACATAAGGTGGGTTTCTACCACATGAAAATCGGAGTATCTGTTCCATGTTTCTTCGGAATACACAGCTGTATGCTCAACGTCAGTCGTTGGTTTCACAACTTTTTGTGCGTATGTTAAAGTGATATCAGGATTCGAGCACCCTGGGGTGCTATGTTATAGAAGGATGGTTAGCAATGGTGCACGTCTTTCACAATATGAGTATAAGCAATTCTGAGCTCTCTGAGCAGACACAATTGATAAAGATGTATGAGTCGGGGGCCTCTATGGTGGAGAGTCATAGTGATAGATGTACGACCCTTTGGAAATTTGCATGTAAGGGAGTGTGGGCTTGAATATTGTTGAATCACCGATGGTAAAAATGGTGAGCTGAGGATCCAATAAAATGCTCACCATATTGATTTCCATCACCGTTTTCAACATTCTCCGAGAGATTAGACATTGTGGATGAGGGAGTTTGCTGCGGCACCAGTGAACATAGCAAAATGAGGCTCCTGTCACAAAGCGTCAGGGACGGGGTGACTAAGCGGAGCAACGGGGTAAGCAGCAGAGCGGGACGACGGAGCAAGCGGTAGAGGCGGAGCAACTGATCAGAGCGGGGACAGACTGG
>MU795271.1:0-34385 GCA_027886305.1 Lentinula aff. lateritia | reverse complement strand
TGGGACGTGGAAGTGATGGAGTGATGTATCGTACAAATAAGGGCGTAGAGACGGTGAGAAAAGGAAAATGATAGGGGCTACGTACTTCATGACAGGAGCTACATTAACATCCAGATCAAGAAAGGTCATAAATGGAAGGGTGCTTTTGCAACAACTCAAGGCCTAAGGTTATGTTCTTGGGTCTTACAAACTCCCCTGCTACATTCCAAGCACTTATGAATGCTATATTTGCAAACCTGATCACAGCTGGTAAGGTTGCAGTCTATCTAGACAACATCCTCATCTTCAGCAATGATTTTTGGGAACACCAACAAGTGGTATGGGAAGTACTGGCTTGGTTAGAAAAGCATGACCTGTACCTACATCCAGAGAAGTGCAAGTTTGAACAACAAAGCTCAAAAGCATATATGTAAGTAATCACGGGTAAACACCCACATCAGCCTGAGGATAATCTCCAATTATAGCACATAGCCACATGGGTCATCACTTTGACTGATCTAATTTCGGTGAGTAATACACATAATATATTGCCAGGTAAGGCTAAAAATTTCGGGGGGTAAGTCAAGGGTTAGTTGGTCTTGTCTACCTCCCTCAGATCTATAAGTACCATGGATCTGTACCTAGTTGAAAATATTCAACCCTATGCTGCAATGTACTTGCTTTGCGTTCAGTCCTATGCAAGCTCAACAGTCCCAGTCAATCTCCACCTGTTTGTATATGTACCGTTATATCTGCCTCAATGCATGCTAGCAGTACATATTATAGTGGTTTTTCAGTGATCATGCGGAAATCTGTGGAAAGTGTTCGGCACCCGGTTATATATCTCTACATTTCAAGTTAGCCATATTTCGCTCATTCAGTTGTATTTTATACAAAAAAAGTAGGCCGCTATTTCTACAACGTTATTATTCTTGTTCCCAAGTCGGCCACCCTATATTTGAATGTAGGCCCTGGGCAGCTCATGAACATCAAAGAAGGCGGTATATTAAGGCGGTGAGCCAGTGCTGCAACGTTGATAGGGTTGAAACATCCAGTCACTACTATCTATGAAGTGTTCAGGATATTCTCAAATCAAAAAAACGGTGTGTTCAAACGGACGACTTACGAGATCTATTGTTATTTCGGGAAAAGCTTCATCTAAGACTAGCAATTCGAGTTAGGACTGGTGTTTGGATGAAGGTCGAGACGCATACTTCGGGCATTTGCTTCTAGTTCTGAAGGTACTCCAAATTCCTCATCGACAAAATGGACAATTTTGACGCACGCTGTTTCTTCATTGTCGCGCACATACAGTATCATATGGAACAGGTTATTTATCTGACACAGGTGTTAAAATTTCTCGTTGAAATACTCGAATACGGATTGAATACTCACTTCGTCTGTTTTGACCAGGATGCCCACTGGCTGACGTTTGAGAGTCCTCATAAGGTTGATGATCCTCTCTCCGTAAGACTTGGTCAAAGACCATCTATGCAATGATGGAAATTGATCGTAAATCCCATATGACCATTTCAAGATGCGGGTTTTGTTTTGTGTGGCGGAGAAGAAGAAAACGATAGCGATTAGATAAGCTGCAAAATATCTGTGAAATGTAGGCTTCAGTAATAGCGGGTGCATTCAAAGGTCTTATCATACCCCGCGGTTGTGGGGTCCACAATAACGTTCCCAGCAAAAACCACAGGAACCAACGTCAAAGCAAGTAAAACCACCCAAAATGGAGTGTTAGGTGTTCTCGGGAGACGTCCTCTATTGAATTTGAGCAAGAGAAGGGCAAGAGGAAACAAGGACATGACGACCAGCCATACAAGGGAGAACCTAGGAAGGAGAGAAAGGAATTTAGCTCTTACATTTGAACGCTCTACTGATGAACGGTTGTGCACATTTTGGAAACGATGCTCAGCTGAGCCCCTGTGCTGGCATAAATGGCTGCACTGAAGGCAATGAAGGAGATGACCGAAATGTAGGGAGAATTTGTTACAGGCATGGTTCGGGAGAAACTTTTAGGAATCATGCGATCGAGAGTGAGTTGTTCCAGAAGTTCACAGGCGCTGAGGATACCTGCGTAAGTACAGGATATCAATCACGTTCAAAACACATCTCGAGGGCTCATACCTGTAAGTACTCCTCCGCAGAGCACAATAATAGCATTAAAAACGAGGAACGACCGCATTCCTTTTCCAATAGTCTAGAAGAGGCTATTTGGCACTCGAAATGATGCAAAAATAGTTACCAACCTTTTCAGCAAGTAGACTTAAAGCGTTATCGCCTTGCAGAATGGACTCTAGTGGGACGATAGCTAAAACCAGCGTCATCAATACGCAATTCAGCGCAATAGCAGGATAGTGTAGATTGCGAAGGACAAGGGGCAAACGACCTGGCTTGATTCGCGCTATGTAGGCAGGTATACCTTACGACAGGATCAATTTTGAGTTTGACAATCAAGATAGTGACAATATCATTACTCACATTCAAACCCAGTGAGGCCTAACATTCCGAGACAGAATCCATTGAAAATCTGCTTTGCAACTTCGGAAGCCGACGAAGCTTTTCCGTTATGCCAATTCTCTATGATTTGGCCATTCCCGATGTTCGCCCAATGTACAGCGCCAGCAATGATCAGGATACTCATTGTAACCATATGCAAGGTAAGCACGCAGAGTGCGACTCTGGCACTTTCCTTCATCCCAGACAAGCTGACCACGGTAAATATCAATAGGACAAGAAGAGTCCCAACGAACACCGGAAAAGGTAATGCAACTTCCCCAGCGAGATAGGAGGTGGCCGTGGCTGCTGAGACGACAGATGTGGATGCGAAGTCGAGGAACAGGAGGGCGGCACCAAGGAGAGCTAGACTCTTGTTAGAGATGTTTAAACTTGGAATGGCTCAGTGCCGACGAGGGTAAAAGAGAGAAGGAAATATCGTACAGGTAGGAATAAGGAGCGCCGCATATAGGGAATGCTGACCCAAGTTCTTCCATTATGGGACGCCAGACGAAGAGGGTTAATGTGGCGATAAACAAGGAAATCGGAGAGCTATTGACAGAGATCAGATGGTGAGGAATTCGTCATTTTTATACACACTAAACACTAGCAACTCCCACAACCGCAGGAAGGGCGTAGAAAACGCTTCCAAGGACAGCCTAGCACCACCAAGACAGAAGGATTTCCAAGTTAGTCAATAGCAAATGCACATAGAAGCATAGAAGACAAAAGAAATTCATAGTACGCGGCAAACTGACATTTCCAGCAAGTGCACTAGCAGTGAATTGGCCAAGAATTTTCATCCCGTCGTTCATCTTGATTCGAGCCTCCCCCGCCTCGTAATCAGAGGCTTCTAACCGGAGATTGATGAATGAGCCCCATCCAGCAAACTCGAATTCATTGGAAAGATTCAGGAAACGCGAAGGAATGGTGGTTAATTTGCGAGAAGGTCCGAGGGGCGGTCTGATGCGTTGGCGACGAAGAATAACATCAAATTGTGATTCGTCAAAGGATGGCGGATTGGGAGAAGCCAGAGGGGCTATTTTTGCAGATTGAGAATCATATTCTTTGAAGAGCTGGGAAGACGTACGATGGGGAGCATCTGTCCGCTGTGGTTCTATAGCAATCCACTGGGTATCTAGTATTTCTGACACAGGCTCATCTTTTCGAACTTGGCTTTTCGACATTTATGACGAAAACCAGGCCTCAGACGATTTCCTTTGGCAGGATATATTTCTGGTCGTCGACAGGAAAAAAGGAAGATTTATGAAAAGAAAAACCAATTGAAAGAGCATGAGGCCGGTCTTTTTGGTTCAAGCGGAGTCTAGTCCTAACTCCCGGGACTAGAGGTCTTGAACTGAGAGTCAGCGACTCACTCTAACGTTCAACACATAAGCTGACATCAACTTCATCCTCTTTTTTTAACCAGTTTACAGGAGGAACAAATCATTCAAGCTTTCGACCGACGAAGAACTCCCCATAGAAGGGCTATGTATATAATTAAAGGTTACAGATTAGACGAGATTGGACAATGTCTCGATATTAATAATAGTGGACGTTGAACAAATCCTTCATCTATCAAGGGGGCACACTTCCTGAGGAGAGCGCGAGTGCCGCGGAAGGAGGGGTCCAGTTGGCACCGAAGCGGTGATTTAATACGTCTTTGATAGACAAAGTCCGAGTAAGGCGGCAAGTACTACGCTCCTTCCACCAATGGAACCACAATTTCGAGTTCCACAGTTTGCGCATCTGATTCCGGGTGTGCACGTCTGAGAGCCAGAACTGATAGTAATACCAGTTATCACCGCAGCTTCCCAAAGGTCCTTCAATAGACGATAAGAGACCTTGGTGTGCAGGAGCATCCGGATCAGAGACCCATACGGTGATAACTCGAGAGGGATGGAGTAGGAAAAGAGCATTGATCAACGTCTGGTCTTTCCCAACAAAGATGCCTTGAGAGAGATAATAATTGTGATACAGGTAGAAGAGCTCCTTCCACCAGCGAATGGTTTGAGGGGATCCTCCGAAAAATGAGCCTATAGAATGAAGATCATGGATGACTGTAGGATTGAGAGGATCAGGATCATGCCTTCACTGAAGTCAGTATCCACTGGACCAAGTGCTTCTTGCCAGTTTTTGATGCTTGCATGGGGAGGCTCCCACATAGGAAAGAATAGTAGGTCTTCTTTTGCAACACCGCTCACTCTACTGCCCTCATCCCAGACTTCCTCCAAACGAGCACTGCTCGGCCAGCCTCGATACACATGCTCATTCCTAAAGCTCCCCGCATCACTCCAGAATGCATACGAATACTGCTTTTCAGAGTTCTTCACCGCTTCGTCCAGGTAATATGGCTTCCCGTTCCAAATCGCGTATAGTTCTGCGGAGTGGCGTGAACGCTCGCGGTCTATCGCATGCATCCGTTCATAGGGCTCCTTCAGATTCGCAAGCGGGGGAATATCAAAAGGAGTTGAAAAGGTGGTGTTTATGGTGATTGGAAGGCTTCCGCGAACATCTGCGACAAGTTCTGCAAGCTCTGGAGTGGTAAAGAAGTAGATATCTGTGGTCACTGACCCAAGGAATAGAGTTAACCAGGATCGATAATCTTCGGTAGAATGCTTGGATTTGGACAGAGGAAAGAGGCCAGACACGAGAAGAATTTGTTGATCGTTGTGGGAACTTGTGTTTGTCCCATCTAGCTCAAGAGCGTATACTAAGGATGAGCGGCCCTCGCGCACAAGAGAAAATGTCTTGCTTAAGATAAACAAAAGGGAAATGAGGGAGACAGCAAGGAAGATATTCCAAAATCCGATGCGCTTCCCCATCGTTGCTGTTGAACTTGGCGCACAACGAAAGAAGTGGCTATGCAGTCGCCTCTCTCCATCAATTACCACCATCACTTTCTCGAATGCACTCAAAACTCCAAGTCATCTATAGCCCTATCTTAGTCTCCCGGTGAAAATAGAGAGAGAGAGGGACCTTCAGGCTCATCCACCTGGCGTCTACATGCTCTTAGTTCCTATTTACAGCTTCCGCGCCGCACCGTCTTCTTGATTTGTCACGAGTCGCCCTGTCCCTCGATGCACCTATCTTAGTTTTGGTTTTCTGAATACAATTTCTTGGCGTCATCGGATCCTTTTGCTATTCGGCGTGGTCGATCGTGGCTCCGGACTCATCTCATACTGCACTGCCCAGGAACAATGGGAATCTCTGCCTTGGTTTGTATCCGAATTATCATATCTATGTTACGAACATGTGGCATAGATGATTGCGTCAAGCTTGAGTAACCATTTGTGTTTGCTGAACACGAAACTCAGGATCCTTCCCTATTAATCAACATACAGACGCACAAAGCGATTGAGGAATCTTTCCTCCCGTACCAGCCCGTACCCCGTGTCTTGCGATCTCTTATGTCAATGCCATAACTCATTGTCATATATCGGAGATGCCTCCAGCTTCAAGATAATGCCATCGGGGAGTAAATGTCCATCAGCTGATTGATTCTGAAGCATACTTGTGTTCACCACTTCGACTTCTTTCAACGCATGGACCATATTCAAAAATATAACCTCTTGTATATAAACCTCCCTCCTAATACTCAAAACTGTAAACACCACTGAGTGTATCTTCTACTCCATGAGACCTCTAGATTTTATATACGCTGCTCTGGTGACTCTATTCGCCGCTCCCGGCGTCCTTGGTATCGGAGGAGCGAATCCAGGGTTCGAAGAATCGCAACAGATCCAGCGGGACCAGCTCAAGCGTATGCGCGACTTTTTGGGTCCTGATACCGATTTGCTGTCGAAGAGGCAGGCGCCTCCTCAGACAATCAATTTCTCAAACCCTGCTGCTCAGCAATTCTTCGTGCCCGGTACTAGCCTTCCTGATGGTAAGCGCAGATTCGCTGTGTTTCTTCTGCGTTCATTGTCTACCCTCTTACCCTAGTCAACTTTGATGCTGGTAAGCTCGCCGATTTCCCCAAGAATTTGAATTTGTCCGATATCGGATTCTCAGGTCCTTCTTGGAGTGGTTTGCTACCCATCTCCGGTGACCCAAACGAAACACGCAAACTTTTCTTCTGGTGAATCACGTACGTCCAGCCCAAGGCGAGTTCATTCTGACGATCGAAATCGAGGTTCTGGCCTACAAACAACATTACTAACGGGGACAAACTTTTGTTCTGGACGAATGGTTCGTCAATCGCAACTTTCATACCAATGTTCTAAGCCCAGTGACTGCCATTCTTTCGGTCCTTAGGCGGCCCTGGTTGTTCTTCTCTCGAAGGATTCCTACAAGAAAACGGCCCCATTTGTATGTAGAATTCGTTTGATCCCGTCACCTTCCGTCGAAGTCATTGATGAAATGCTCATATAGCTTGGTCTTGGGGTCAATCCGAGCCTACTCCGTACGTACGAACTCTTCTCACCTGCCATCACTTACTAAGGCCGCATCGATCTAGGAATCCGTTTGCGTGGACTAATCTAGCTCATATGCTATGGGTTGAGCAACCAGTGGGGGTACTACCGATTTCTTTGATCCTGTATGGCACATTACTCACTGGTGTACTCGAAGACCGGATTTTCCCAAGGTACTCCTAATATCACCAACGACGACGAGCTCGCGGCGCAACTAGTAGGCTTCCTCGGCCAGTTCCTCGAAGTCTTTTCGGAACTAAAGGGGAAGGACTTTTTCCTATCTGGAGAAAGTGTGAGTTTCCAGTCACGTCAAACCATTCGAATATTGATCCAATTGATTCATCGTTCTAGTACGCGGGATTCTGTAAGAATATTCCGTCTTCATTGTAGTCGATGATTAAGCCCAAAGGATTTTCACCAGACGTTCCGTACATCGCCAACTTCATCTATGAAAACCCAGATCTCCTCGATTTGAACTTGAAGGGCATCGATATTGCGGACCCTTCACTCTCCTACGATGTCGTCCAGGATGAAATCCCAGCACTCCGCTTTGCACAAGTGAGTCCTGGCTTTCAGAGACTCGATCTCTCCAAACATTACTCAATGAACGTATCGTGTCAGGCCCATACTGATCTTTTCCCATTTACCCAAGCTCAATGGGCTCAATTTCAAAATATTTCGGATACTTGTGGATATACCGATTACCTCGACAAATTCGTCACTTATCCTCCTGCTGGGCAGCTGCCGTTCCCAGCTGGTGTAGTAGAAGGGACTTTCGGGACGCTGAAGCCTGGCTGTAGACTACACAGTCCAATTCAACAGGCTGTTGGAGTGTACGTGATAACTGAATGATTCACTTATTGTCTTTTTGACTGGAGAGTATTTGAACAGGTTGAATCCGGTGTTCGATGTTTATAGGTACGTTCATGGATTGCCATCCATAACGTAGTGTAGAGATGTATTGAACTTGATGATCCAGGGTGTCAGATACATTCCCCAGTCTTTGGAGTGTACTCGGATTCCCGGAATCCACACAACAGTTCATCTATTTCAACCGGTAAGCATCTCCGTAATAATGTATTCTCCCCGAGGATTCAAGTTGATACTTATGCTCTACAATCCAGAACGGACGTAAGTTCTGATTTTTGCTAGATCGAACTTGAAAAATAACATTCCATCCATCCTAGGTTCAAGATGCCATCCATGCTCCTCACATCAACTGGGATATTTGTTCAGAAGGTTCAGTATACGTGAATGCCGCAGGACGCCCAGGAAATGATCAATCCGTCGCGTCCATGCTCAGTGTGTTCCCGAATGTGATCGAGAAATCCGAGCGGGTAGTCGTCGTCCATGGTCTTGCGGACTTCATCCTCGTAGCTGAAGGGACCCGGATCGCCATTCAAAACATGACTTGGAATGGCGCGCAAGGCTTCCAAACTCCCATTGAAAACGAAACCTTTACGGTCAAGAACTTTGGCGTGTTTGGTAATGAACACACTGAACGTGGGCTTACTTGTACGTTTATAATTCCCTTCTCAAATGTGATGATAACAATGTGAACTGACTTTTCGGCTTGGCATAGATCTCGAATTCTACTACAGCGGACATATGACTCCTCGTACGTTATCTATGTGATACACACTGTGGAAATCGCTGATCTCCCCTTAGAATTCGTCCCCTGGGCAGCCTATAATGCCATCTCATTCCTACTCGGTCTTCAAGACTCTCCTTCCACGTGAAAATACTGCAATGTCTGCTACACACTAAATAGGCGATTGACCGTAAACTAGCTCTAACCACAAATATACAAGCTACTTCGTCCTTCATTAGTGACTATTCCGATACGTCTCCTTCCAGAACTTATCAGCAGCAGCATTATACCGTGTCGTTACCAGACTGCATACTGGGCAGACGACCATAAGCTATTGGCGTTATAACATTTGCATCTGCATCAACAGGTGTCAGATCCAGTTCCCATTTACCAAACGTTGGTTGCAACAAAGATGGCCTACTTATGAACTGCTATCACTTTGACCACTTACTGAGTGGTATGTCTTCCACCCAATGGTAAAAGATTCTTGCACATGTCACAAAGGCTGAGGCTTCGACTCGACGAACGTTTGAACTCGTAATTCATAGCAGCGACACCCATATGCACTCGTCAAGAGAAAGAGAAAGAGAAATTCAATGCAATATTCACGTTCAAATCAAAGCACATGGGGAACAAAACATAGAAGAACGCATGATAAAATTCAGTTTCGACTTCTTCCCTGGTCTGTTTTGTTAAAGTTCGTGCGATGACAGATGCACCTCCGTATAAATAGTTTCTGCTGGTTTTCACACCATAGCTCCTCTGTTCTCGCTGGATTTCAAGCCTCACCCAAGGCGTGCTAAATCGTTCCTTGCAGAATACCTTCACTCCACGTAGTACATACATACCATGTTCTACCCAAAGGCTTCTCTCATCCGACTTGTGTCCCTCCTTTCAGCTACTACGTTCGCACTCACTTTCAGAATTCTTCCTGTTGCTCCTCGTCAAGCGACCGATGCAGACTTCTTCAATCCGTTACTGAACGGAGGAAGTATGCTTGATCAAGGTGAACTCGGTAGATGATCATTATCCATGTTGCGCTGACTTTTGACGATTAGTCCCCGGAGTTCTTGGGGAGCCTTTGAACGTGAGTTGCAGAACACGCAAATTTACCCTGCTCGTCTCATTCACAGAATCAATAGGTGATCATATCAGCGCAATCTTCACCTGATGTACTTACTCTAAACGGGATCATAAATTTTGCAAAGGCAATTGGGTTGTGAGTGATGGTCCGCACATTCCTCCATATCATGATGCCGTCGCATGTTCTCGTCATGGTTCATAACAACAGTCCATACACATTCATTTAAACTCACATTTACATCCCTAGTTCAACAGAATGCCTCGGGATCCACTCGGGTGCACCACAATCTGCCAATCTTGGGGATGGAAACGGCTGGGTGAATCAGACAATCGAACTTAGAGAGGACTACGGTGATTCTGTTCTTGGGACATGTTTGGAAAGTTTGATTGGGGGGAATCATTTCAGGTGAGGGGCTAGAGCATAGCGATCAAAGCTGATTCTATCCAACTCCAACTGCAGAGTGTTCGTTCAAAATGGAACGGAGCATCCTACAGGAGCGTTGTTTTTGGCGTACGTCTCTAGCTGATGACTTGTGCTCCTGATTGTATGTTGGTCTGAATTTCGCTCTTTAGCGTCTCGACAGAAGAGAACGTGACGGAAGGACACACGACAGCGCCTGATGGGTACGACACGGGCAGGGATCTTTTTAGTGCAGCAGCTATCAATAGCGGAGGAACTACATCATTCGGTGGAACGATTTATTCGACTGTGGGTACGAATATTACTGGGTTAATCCAGCCCGGGAGTACAGGAATCGAGGATGGGATTGCTACAGATGGAATTGTTACTCTCTTGACAGTAATAATTGCTTGAAATACGTATAAAATACTGCCATGTCTGTTGTTCCAAGTATTAAGCCATTGCTGAGGTATTTAAAATTTTTTTTTTTTGAGCTTTGTAACCTGGAACCAGTCGCGACGTTTGATCGAATACGGGAGCTCGGTAGCGAAGACGCATCAGCGAGGACGGAAGATTGAGTTTCAATGTGTGGTTGGTTGTAAAAGATGTTAAAAGGAGAGTTCTAGGCGTAGGTCGGGGAGTATCGGGGGTAGGCCGAGAGATATACCAAAACCGGCTAACCCCGTGAGAGATCCCTCAATTCGTCAATTTTAAGTACAACCTTTGAAAATTGAGATTGACTTTCAAGCTTACAAGGTACGGCCTCATCCTTAAAAACTGTACCTCAAGGCCTCTCAATCTCTCAAGTTAAGTACTGATCTTCACAAATTCTATTCCGTCAACCTTGTGGGAATCACTGTGAGGTGGAACTGCTTTGGACCAGTTCTTCGATTTCAAGACCTGCGATCACGAAAGGACATCCGATGGTATACTAGTGAAAAGAAGATATTGATCACTCACTTCAATCAAGCCGGTCATCATTCTTGCTCTTGGATGTCCGATAAAAGAATCCAAACGGCTATTCATAATCCTATCCTCTCCCGTTCTAGTTCCGCGTCCAAGCTGTCCCCGCGGTCAGGAAACCATGGACAGGAGCCACAGGCCGGAAGGATCCTATATCTCGAGCGCGACGCTAACCGGTAGAGCTGCAGTCGAATTTACTGGGCGGAAAACACGTACTCAAGTTTATACTGCCTTCATAACGCACTTGGAAGCTGTGATTTACATTGCACAGTCTGGTCACTATAGTACTGTCTGTATAATGAGGCCCATTATCTGTTTTATCGCGATAATAGCGGTTCTGTAGCGGCCGAGTGAGATGTTGTTTTGACGCGTCTGGGCGGAGTTCAAACGGCCGCGTCCGCCGCGGCATCACGGTTTATCAAAAAAGATAACTTGACCCGGTTATAGCTATGAATAATTTCGCTTTGACCATACTGACTCCTCTAAACAATGCATCTGCATCAAGCTTCAGCCAACTGTGATGGATTTTGACACGAAATTTTTGTTGCATGTATACCAATTGCAGTGCTGACCTAATTGATGCTCGGATTCGTACGCGGAAAAACTTCTAGGCTGTGACTCGAATCTTCAACTCAGTCAGTCAGTGACTATCTGATTGCATTCGCCCGAGGTCCCAATAAAAAGGCTGATTGCTCGGTTGACAACCATCGCTTCCATCTCACAATGGCAACCACCTTACCCCCTTTCCTCACTGGACAACTCGATGTGCTCATGATAGATAACTTTGACTCCTTCACCTGGAATCTTTACCAGCAACTATGTCTGCTTGGTGCTCAGGTTACAGTTATTAGGAACGACGCTCTCTCTCCTTCGTTATTCTCGGAGCTCAAGATTAATTCACTCGTAATATCACCTGGACCCGGTCATCCAAAGACAGACTCTGGAATATCCAATGCAGCCATCGAGTATTTTCAAGGTAAAGTCCCTGTTCTAGGAGTATGCATGGGCCTCGAGTGTATGGTGGACTTACATGGTGGTACAATCGCGTAAGCAATCCTCATTTTATTGGAATCACTCTTGTTAACAGCTCACAGATATGCAGGTGAAATTATGCACGGCAAAGTCAGTCGGATACGACACGACGACCGAGGTTGCTTCAGGGGTGTTTCTCAGGGCATCCAGTCTATCCGGTACCACTCCCTTAGCGCGGCCCTCACGTCATTACCCTCACATCTCGTGGTAACTGCAGCTTCCGAAGAGTCTGGTGTCATTATGGGCATACGCCACCGTCAGTTCACTTTAGAATCGGTCCAGTATCATCCCGAAAGTATACTTAGTGAAGGAGGTGACGACCTTCTGCGGAACTTCCTTGCCCTCCGAGGTGGCTCTTGGGAGGAGAACCCGGAAGCTCGAGTTCTTGATACAACACTCCCCCCTTTCCATCTTGACCTTCCTGTCATCAACAAAGACACTACCTCCAAATCAAAAGTCCCTTCCATACTTAATAAGATTTACACTCAGCGGCTGGCCGATGTTTCTGAGGCACAAAAGACTCCAGGAACTACGATAGCCGACTTGCAGACTCTCCTCTCTTTGAACATCGCGCCACCTTTAATTCCCTTACTTCCCCGTCTAAAGCAGAACACAGAAGAGCGGCCTTCTCTCCTTGCTGAAATCAAACGCGCATCACCTTCCAAAGGACCGATCTCCGTCGCCACTTCACCAGCCGCCCAGGCATTGACTTATGCACTTGCTGGTGCGAACACCATATCTGTTCTTACGGAGCCCAAGTGGTTCTTAGGGTCTCTGCAGGACATGCTTCACGCACGTATGAGCGTTGCCAACCTGCCGAATAGACCTGCCATCTTACGGAAAGACTTTATCCTTAGTCGGTATCAAGTCCTCGAATCGCGTATCTGGGGTGCAGATTCCATCCTGCTTATCGTGAGCATGCTTTCCGAAACCCTCCTTCGCGATTTATACCAATATAGCCTGGAGCTTGGCATGGAGCCTCTCGTCGAAGTGAACAACGCGAAGGAAATGGAACTCGCGTTGTCCCTCCCCGCCAAAGTCATTGGAGTGAACAATCGGAATCTGCATGATTTCCAGGTGGATATGACCACAACCAGCCGTCTTAGCGAGATGGTCAAAGGGAAGGACGTGTTTCTGTGTGCGTTAAGCGGGATAGCGAGCGCGGATGATGTGAAAAAGTATGCTTCGGAAGGGGTTAGTGCTGTCCTTATAGGAGAAAGTTTGATGCGAGCGAAGGATCCTGCGGGTTACATTCGTAAGCTTTTATCGTTGCCTGAACCTGAGCTCGCTCCAAAAGGGTGGCGCTCGGAGGCACCCCTTGTCAAGATATGCGGTGTTCGTAATACAGAGGAGGCGTTGTTCATAGCGGAGGCTGGAGCTGATATGCTGGGATTGATGTTCGTCAAGAAGTCGAGTCGTTACATCGACTTTGACGCTGGCAAAAGTATTTCCGAGGCTATCCATACCTCAAGACCTTCTCTTTCGCCTTCCAATTCGCTCGACGACTCTTCTCTAAACGTACCCTGGTTCACATCTCAAGTCAACCGGCTCTCTTCGACAACATCCAGACCTCTCGTGGTCGGTGTGTTCCAGGACGCGTCTTTATCTACCGTCCTCCATGCTGTGTCATATTGCAATTTAGACATGGTCCAATTACACGGTTCTGAGCCAACCGAATGGGCACGACACATCCCCGTACCTGTTATTCGTGCGTTCCATGTGGGGAAAGCTTCAGGTATAGATGGAATTACTCGCGGGGGAAACCACCACTTTATCCTCCTCGACTCAATGAGAGACGACGGGAGTGGTATTAGCGGAGGTACAGGCAAGGCCGTCGACTGGAACCTCGCCAAACGCGTCATCGACGCAGGCGAGATTGTTCCGGACGGCGCTACCTACAATATCGCTGCTGCTGAACTAGCCCCTGAAGTTGTACCTACAGGTTCTGTCGAAACGACGACATCAGAAAGTTATGGAAACATCGCTGAAGAACCTTCCCCGGTACGAACCAATGGAGATCTCAACGGGCACACCGCCGGGCACACCAACGGGTATGCAAACGGGCATGCAAAACATGGTACTCTATCGTCTTCCCCAACTACACCTTCCAAATACCCTCTTCCCGTCATTCTTGCTGGAGGATTGACACCGGCGAACATCGCCGAGGCCGTATCGCAAGTTCGCCCGTGGGCGGTTGACGTTAGTGGGGGTGTAGAAAATGCAGAAAAGACCGGAAAGGACAGGGAAAAAGTGAGAGCTTTCATCCACGGTGCGAAGGGCTTTTCGGTTTTGGGTGCCCAGGAGGAGAAAATACCTCATCATGTAGAAGTTTGAAACATCGTTCGTGCATTAGGTCTCTAGGGATTCTGCATAAACTAAAACATAGATATTCTGTCATGCATCGCGTTCTTGAGTGTAAAAGGCTAAAGCCAAGTTCGTCAGGCATCCGAAAATTACGGTCTTGGCAAGAGCACATATGTACGCATCAATCAATGCGACTTGTCGGTGTAAGTTATCATGACAGTGATGAGTACAGGATTGTGCGATCTAGGCCTAGACAGCACAGGACAGCACTTCGTTAAAGTTGGCTTTGTTGTTGTTCATCATCGGGGCTTCTTCTTCCGGTTGCAATTCCCGCATTGTGTTTTGTTTCCGTGCAAGATCAAACATTTCTCCAGATAATGCGCGCATAAAAACGAACGACAGCCAGCCAGAGCTCTTGTACCGTTTTTCATCAAAGTTTTTGGACGGTGAAAGTATAACATTTTCTGTGCGCTCGCAGTATCAGTAACTTAACTTAGACGCAAGACAGCGTTTAGCCATTGTCGATTAAGCCCCAGTAAATCTCATCTTATCTCGATCAGGAGAACAATACCTGCGAAAATATTTCTCGGCAAATTCTTCAATACATATTCTTTGTTAACGCGAAAACGTCGCTCTTCCAGATTATGAACGCCACTAAATAAAAACAGAACAAAGCTCTATACATGTAACCTGTATACATAGATACTGCTTTACACGTTTTTGCGAGAGTCTGTAACGTCGCGGCGACGAGGAATCGGCGAATATCGCTTGACGATCCGTGATTACGCCTGTCAGCTGGAATGAACCTGAGCAAGACAATCATGATCAGACAGCTGTGTATATGAGATGATTTAAGTTATAGTACCTAAAATGCTTCTTTCCGGGAGAGAGCGGAAAGAGCGAGAATTTTTATTAACACACAACAAAGCCCGAAAGGCAGACGATAACGGGAATACTTAGCCGTAGAGGTCGTCGTTGGTTCATAATTGAGAGTGTGAAGCCTACGATGACGGATCCGGAGGAAGATGAAAACGGAGGCATATTAAAGTCAGAAGGTCTGGCCCTATGTGGCGTGGTAAAAACTTCCAGGAACGGTTGAATTTCATTCCAGAATCGACCCCTGACTTCCATCCATAATTAATCATACTTAGCTCCTTGCACGGAAAGAATAAAAACCTCAAGCTTCAATTTCAGTGGCCAGTCGCGTGCGCCTTTCCCTCTCAGTTTCACTTTGACGCTTACTCCCTTTCTCTTCCAACCTAACATACTATGGCGGCCGCATTTCCCAACACAGAGCATAACTATCCTTATTTGGGTATATACGACAATATGATTTCTCAACTCTTGCTTACAATCACCCTTCAGACTCGGCTGGCTACCCCCACCTGGCACCGTCGTCCTATGAACTGCAGGATCCAAATTTCTACGCTCAAAAATCATCAGAGTATCACCACCAGCCGACATACGATGAAACACAGTACTCATCATTAATCCAGCAATCCGGGTCTATGAATCATGGTGAGATCTTCTCCCACTAACCTTTTTAATCATCCTTATCCCATACAGAGCACCATCGTCTGTACGAAGATGGATTCGCGTTGGAATCACAATTCGCATGTCATCCAGGTAAGAAGAGAAAGACATACAATCTTTACCCGACCTTATCATTTCTCACACGCAGATTACATTGACGACGTTCCACAATCTGTGTTTTCCTGGCCCGTCGAGTACTTCGTTGCTCCCGCAGGCTCTGACTTCGTTTCCGAGTCTTTTCTCCCTTCACCGAGTACGCCGGATTGTAAGTCGAAATATTCCGCTTTCAAATCTGCGCTCATCTGTGTATCAGTAGTTCACAGCCCTGCGTCCACTGGTAGTTTGGATGAATCATTCGGAAACGTTTTTGATATGCAATTCGGTACTGTGCTTGGTCGTCAACCGTCCTATCAACCACACGCCAGTGATAGCGGCAGTGATTCTGCATCGTCGTCACCAACGCTTGATTCGTGGGCACCCATCCGATCTTCTCGTCCATCCCCAACAATCCGCACTCCCTCACCCCCCTCAGATTCCGGTTCCGGTTCTCACTCAGATCATCGACGACGATTCCCTTGCCTAATAGCTGGCTGTTCGCGCAGATTTACCAGTCAATACACGCTGAAGGTTCACATGGAGGCCCATAAGCCGAAGCCTAAAGTGTCTTTCCTTTGCACACTGGGGTGTTCAGAGCGCTTCTCCCGTCAACACGATCGCTTACGACATGAAGTTGCAAAGCATGGAAAGATCTGTGAATTTTCGTGCGACGATTGTGGGAGGTTTTTCTCTACAAGCAAGACGCTTGGTAATCACAAATGCCCTGTCGCGCAAGGGAGTACTCGTTGGGTGCACAGCCAGTAACACCATCGAAATGGGTGTCAGTACTAAAATATTTCCATTCTTTTGAATATACTTACATTTTATATTGTATAATTCCTAATTTACTGTTGTACTTGATATGTACGATGTGTATCGCAGTCCTTGTGAACCCGTTCAGTGGCAATATACGTGTCGCATCTTTCCCTGCTCTCTATGGTTCTTCATTTGAGTTTGTGAGTATACAAAGTTCAGGGTGAATGATTACTTCCCCGTCGTGTATGATTTTTCATTTGAGTTGCAAGTAGGTTACAAGGTTCAGGATGAATATTAAGTAGTCCCGTTGCAGAACAAGTCGGAATCGATCAATAGAAATAGCCAGTCCCTCGCGGGTTCCGCATTTTTTATTCCTCACTCATTCAATCAGTCACAGTATTTTTTTGGTCGGCAAACCATAGTTGAGAAGGATATGTAAGTGTCATCAATCATCGTACGGCGTTTTCGTCTTTGATGACTTCTACTGATTTCTGAACAACGCCAATGAATGCCAGATCCATCTCCCTTCAGTGCCTATATGTGTCAGGATAATATCACATTCGTACGGTGGTAGCTTTGATTGACGCTGACAACTAACAGTGTCTTTGCATTGACATTGGTCTGTAGATTTGATCTTTGACGTCTCTATAAAGCGTCGCCCTCAGTAATTTGGTTGAATTATCAAAGCGTCTACCACACATCGGAAGCAGAAAAACACTGCTCGACAGATTGAGGTGTTGAATCAGGATCTTTCACAGGCTGCTGTATGAAAACACGAATCGTTGCATTTCGAAGTAACTGACATGGGCATACATTCTGATTTGGTTCAACAGAACTATGGCGATCCGGTGGTGGCTGAATCATCCACTCACTGGATAATTTCAGTTCTCCAGTCTTTTCTGGCTAGCAGAATTCTGCTGTGCCTGTTGAGAGACTGTCAATCCTATAATATAGGCGGGTCAAAATTGCATTTGTGACTGACATATACATATTATAGTGCAACAGCGTTGCAGAAGAATCTTGCACAAGAAAGTTCAGTGGGACATTCTTCGGATGCGATCTGAGGAACACTCACCACCAATGACAGTAAGTACTGTCATGGATAAGGTAGCCGTGGTATCGCAGTTAAATGACAGAAGCGACAACATTTCCAGGAAAACCTCTGGAAACAGGCGTTCAGTCCTTGGACCATGTTCCTTTCCGGTAAGTCCATCTTGGCGGATAAGAAGCACGGGGCACTGAACTTGGACTGGACGCATGATATACTAAGTGCTTGTGTGATATTCGGCATAGTCGAGGATCAACAGTTCGAAAAACTTGACATGCTATGTAGACACTTGTGGCTACAAATTGCGACGGTACAGAGGTTTGAATAGATATGAGCCTTCACTTGAAGGCAATAGAGCCAGTCCGAATCCTACTCTTGATAGTGGGAGAAAATAGGACAACCCCTAGAGGCAGTCATTTTGTTGACCGTAGTCCTGAATGGAGATTTCCAAAATATCTTGGGATGACATACGAGTCCGTAGTGAAATGAAGGACTTGCAAAACGTGGGGACTGCTTACCTCACCTTCCTCCTATTTGAGCGAAAATTCCCCCCATATTTGAACTGTTACCCTAATGAGTGATCTGTGACTAATCACGACTTTGTCACTCCATGTTATAGCGTCCAGTCGGCGCCCAAACCCATTGCATCAGAATCCAGATGCTTTCTTCTTTTTTTGAACCAATGCGGACTCGCGCGCGGCGCGATGGCCTACTTTCGCACGTGGAATGTGAGGAGCACTGTTGAGTGCTCTATGCTAGTGGATAAGGTTTTCTCGGGGCACAGCCCCGCTCGGGTAGGAAATTACACGAAACACAGTTTGACTGAAAAGACTGAACACTAGAATAACACAAGGAAAGGAGGGTGGGTTCACAGCTCAGACGCGTAGTTCAAAAAGCGATAAGCGCCTACTGTCTCATCTTATCTTATCCTGTGGTAGGACAGCTCTGCTGGCTCTCTCGGGTCAAGCTCTCACGGCCTTACAGGAGCATAAAATGTACCGTATGTGTGGATTCAGAATTTGTTACTATCCTGACGTCTGTGAAGTCGTGCCAAGTGTAGTAATTTTGGCTGTTGAAGATCACAACAACGATCTCTTAGGCTTTCGAGTCACCAGCTGAACTTCCAAATGCCATGCGCTATGCCGACATGAGTAGTATAGCTGTACGGATTATAGGTACATGAAGAGAATAGATAATATAAGTATACATGAGGAAATTATGAGAAAGAATACAAGTGTTTCATTTCGTATTGCATGACTGGAAGGCAGATTGGAAGATATCGCGGAACTGAGTATTATCACGAACGAGTTGGGCGAGCTGTTCTGGGCGCAAAGATTTCAGTGCATCAAAATCAAAGACTGGAGCCTGGATAGAAGTGTCATGTGTCATATGAGATTGAGGAGGTGTATAGGTATATGCAATGGAGGGACTCTGAGCATGCGGGGGAGTGGCGGATGGAGGATCTTGCATGATCGGAGAAGGAAGAGTAGGGGTACTTGTTTGTTTAGTGTTGGAAATAGAGCCGCTCGTTCGTATCGGAGTCGGGTGAATACAGGTCGGCATGAGATTAACGCTGTTTGAAATAGAGTTATACGAAGGCGTTGATATCGGAGTTGTTATGTGAGTAGGGGTGCTCGAAGCAGTTGGGGAGACGGAGGTTGAGGGTGTTTGGTTAAGTGCTGATAAAAGCGAACCAGACTGGGTTGATAATTGCGGTGCAATATAAACAGCAGAAGGTTGATACTGCTGTGTCAAATTTAGTTGTTGATATTGCTGCTGCCATGCACTTTGAAGATAATGGCTTTGGGTTAGGTGTGTATACGAGGGAGTAAACGACGGCCCTGAAACAGTGGATGACGCGCCGTGGGAAGCATGGGATGGCTGAGGCAGATACTTTCCATAATCGTATAGATTGTATGCCGCATAAGGGTACTGCGAAGTTGTACTGTATGAAGAGCTCGTTGAAGTGGCCTCAACAGGAGGTAGATGACTGGCCGTCACTTGAGGGGTCGATGATGTAGAATAGGGAGTTAAACTAACACCCATTGCTGTGAAAGAGGTAGTTGGATAAAGTTGTCTATATCAATCTACGGATACTCACGCGGAGGGTCCGGAGCAGGTTCCGATGGCTTTTGTAATATTGGACCATCTGTGTTCCCGAAAACAACGCTACCCCATTTAAACTCCCTCTTCAATCCACGATCCCACACAACTTCGACAGACCCGATCTCCTCAATGACTCGGATGAGGGATACCTCAAAAACGCCCGCACTCACCCGAAGTTTGATACGTGACATTGGAGGAAGAGCGAGCAGATCCGCTTTGATCCTATCTTGCTTCGACGCTCTCTTCGCAGCCGCAACAGCCTGCAAAGGTACATTTAATATCAATCTGGGGCACAAATAAACGAGAACAGACTGGGTTGTGTTGAGAGCATAAAACCTGTACTTCCAATTTCTTGATTACCTTGAGAATGTTCGGCGAAAGGGGATCTTTGATTGAAGCCATTGCATCATGACCGTTAACGGCGTGTGTTTCAACGTCAACCTGTTTATGATTAGGTGGTGAAACTGCATCAAGCAGGACGACTTCTTTCTCCGATTCTCGCAATACGTTGAAGACAATATTGTTATCTTTCCCCTCGCATGCACAAGACACATGGAATGCTTTCAAACATTTGCCCCTCGTACATTGAATGGGTGCGCCATGGGCTTTTGGTTGCATCCTAGTACATGCAGAACATTTCTGAAACAGAAGTTGAAGAATAATAAATCACTTCCAATTCACTAAAAGAAGAGAAGAGAATCATACGAGATTCCATCTATCTTTCACAATGCCATCTACACCGAAAACCATCTTTTCCCTCTCACCAGAAACCTTTTCAACCTCGTCAACCCAAGTTTCCGGGATGATGTTCGCACATTGTTCGTGAGCCATCCAGACAGAAGGATTTGAACAAGCTTCTAATGCTTCTTTCCGATCGAAAGGTGGATCATGAACACGAAGTAGCCCTTCATTGCTCATGGAAACACACAGACAACACGGAAACACTTCTGGTACAGGCCTTGGCCCTAACTTCAATTTGATTGATAGTTTGGGGAACGGTTGAGTCACGACGGTGTGTGAAGAAGGGATGGGGGGCAGCGTTATGGTTGTGAGTTTTGACTTGCGTGATCTCTTCGCTGCCGGCGTATGATTTGCGGAAGAGGTAGCCTTCCGCTTATTCTTTGCCAAAGGAGGGATAGATACATGGATCTCCTGTTCCTGAACAAGGATGGGAGGAGCTCTAGTGGGCAACTTCCTGGCGTAAGTTTTAGCTCTTAGTGAAGAAGGAAGAATATTTGAGGGATAAGCTTCTGCTATTTCTTTTTCTCTTGCGCGATCTACTATCAGTTGACCGACATCTATAACGACGCTGACCATAAATGTGAGGACGAGTGATTGATCATGACTGAGAAGAATTAATACCTGTCCGGTACACATTTGCAAGCCTTTGCAACCTTGCCTAATTCCACCCAACTCTTCAAGGCAAAATTGACACTTTCTGCGCAGTTGAGGCCAAGGTTGAATCCTGCATGATACCCTCGAGGATAGGTGATGATAAATTCACCTGCGTGTTGAACTACGGTGTTGGGTCTACATGCCGATCTGGCCAACAAGGTAGGCGAGGCGAGAAACGACTTGTGACGAAGGAACTCTGGGCATTGAGAAGTGTCCTTAGGAAAGTAACCTAAAAATCAGATAAACATCCCAGTAATTGAGAAATCGTCAAAGGAACCTTACTTCGCATTGTTTGCTCAAGAGCGGCCGCTCTTCCTTGTGGAATGGCATACCAGAACTTTGGAGCTCCAAAATGGATATAATTTATGCTAAAAAGATCCATGTCTTCGACGTGCCAAGCGAAGGTGGCTCTCCACATCCCCCAGTAAAGATAAGGAGTATTGACGCCTGGTAGTCCTCTGTCGCTCGAAGGTAGAAGTCGAGAGAGCTCCGACTCAAGATGAGCCACATTCCATTCTTCCGTCTCATGAGTGAAAAGAGAGCCTGAGGTCCGTAGTAAGGGGTGTAGTAAGCCTTGATGACAGGTAACATACCTTGTGTATCTGCTCCATACCACGGAGCCTTTCCCAAACCCAGATTACGCCAATAGTGCCTTTCAAGCTTTGCGCAAAACTCTGGAGTGTAATCCTCCGGACTCATACTAAAAGGCAACCAATCTAGCGCGGGATCGAAATTTTTGAGGAACGAAGCATCTCTCTCTAACTTTTCAACCTCGGTGAGTTTTGCCTGTTGTCTCCTGTTGTTTTTAACCTTTGACTTTATGTCGTCTCCAGCAGGAGTAGCGGAATGAGACAGCAGGATATGGTCGTGCGTCAGGCCATCGACCGGCTCTTCTTTGATTAACACTTGGTTTGCCAGATCAAGGTCACTTGCATCGTCTTTAGCAGTGACTTTAGATTTCCTAGTTTTCCGCGTCTTGGCTCTCACGGTGGTTCGCGCATGGATTCCCACTTCATCGACACTTGGAGCCCGGTATTCGGGTTGGCTACAAAACTCTGCCCATTCGCGCACGCTCATCGTTTTACGTTTTTCCATGTTCTGTTGACGAAAAAGGCCGGTTTGCCCGAGCATAAGTTGTTCTATCGGCGTCTTGATCTGAACAGAAGATAGTTGTTCTTTCACAGAGGGCAAAGCATCACTCCTAAGGAGATATAAATTGAGATCGCGATGTGCAACGTAGGGCCTCAGACGCACCACTCTTTGGGAGGAATGACCTTGACTATACCGCTGTATTTGCCCCAACATTCGACTATGTTCATGTATGCTTCGAAATCTCGAAACTCTTCCATTGTTGGCTTGAAAACGGGAATTCCACGTGATGCCAAACGGTCGTCTTCTGGTTCATACCAAGTAGTCCCATCGAGGGAGCGAGGAGATGATGGCAAACCACTACTGTCATCCAAGCGATAAAAGTGGTCTGGTTGCACAGGAATGAAAGGAGGAGGAGAACCGATGCTTGGAGTAAGAGATGGTGTAGGAGAACTAAAATCCATGGTTCAGAATGAGAACCAATAGCGTAGTAAGCTCTCAGGACAGGCTAGAGAGTAGAAGAGAAAATAAATGGAGTTCGTCGTCTTAGCCAGGTCTGAAGCCGAGACCAATCTAGTTGACACGTGAGATCACCGTTGTCGGGATGACTCACCCGGCTTTTCTTTTCCACAAACTCCAGTGCCGCTCGTGCATGGAGAGAGTAACGAAACGCTAGAACTCCCGGATCTGTACTCAACTTTTAGGTCGACAATAAACCAAAGTATGGACGTTGATTCAACTACTTTACAATCGCACTGGGACCACAAATCAATCTTCGAACCGTAATTAACGCACTCGGGAAGGGCACGGTTGATTTTTCAAATTTGATGATTTGTTGCTGGTTTATTGCCGGTCCGTCGGATATTTGATTCAGCTTTCTCGCACCATACCTTGAGTTTCGATGCTTTTATGCATGCAGTAGGAGTGTTTTTGTGGCCTTCAAACTCTTAAGTAGATACACTGTCATCTTTTGCTTTCTTGTTACCTCAGGGATGATGAATATCCCTGAGTATTCATGTCTCCACTCAATTAATCTCAATTTACAATTTTTGAAGGAATTCATGCCTCTATCCTCAATTTATGGGGGTCATGCAGTCCTACTTAGGGTGTGATACAGAGTGCCTGTTACTTGAGCTCAGAGCTCATATGGTAAACTCCAGCATAAGCATTTCTTCTAAGAAGAACAAGCAAGCTCAAAGAACTTGAATAGCTATTAAGACTAAATAACATCTGCAAAACCTGGATGTTCACAAGAGCAATGGAGGCACTGTCCAGCTCCCAGCAATTCTTCAGTGCTGCTGGGAGCACTTTCCCAGCTGGATAGTGCTGTCAGCTGCTTTCTGTTGAGGGATACTCTGTGTGCTCAAGCCCATTCTGTACATACCTGAGACTTCTCCTTGTATGTAAAGTTACAAGACAACATTATTACATTATACTATAAAGTACCTAGGTAGACAACAATGGAATGCCTCTTGAACACCTCAATTACTTTACTGAGTTAAACCTTGACACTTTCGAGCTCTTAGCCAACCTGAAGAATACAGATTTTACAGATGAAGAGTTCAACAACACAGAGAGCTATTGTACCAAATCCTCTAGCTCATGTAAAGAATAGGGTACAGCATCTTTTATTATCAATAGTTGGAATAAATGCATAAAGGGAAATGCATTGAAGGTTGGAGGACACTGTGACATTCAATGGGCAATGATGCAATGATAGGCTATCAGTTTCATTGTGCCTTCTCCCGAGTATGCTACCTGAGGAATTTATCATTCCTGAGGTACTTAGAAGGCAGAAAAATGACAGTCTATTTACTGAAGAGTTTGAAGGCAACAAAAATACTTTTACTGCATGCATTACAGCAAATTGCAAAACCGGAGGCGGGTCCAAATATTCGCAAAACTGATGGCTGACCTTGGCCGGGAATGCGGCAAGGTCACTGCCACTGCCAGTACAATGCACAACATTTCGACCGTGAAAAGACTCTACAAGGTGCTCTATCAGTACATCCATTTCGAGAAGAAGGCCTTGTTGTCAGCATTTGCTGCCATGGTATCAGCCTGTCATGCCCTGCCTACAACCAGACCAGCTCCAGTACCCGCCACACGTTGTCACACATTCTGTCCACCTCCCGCACCCACCTCCTGCACCTCCCATACACCTCCCCGAGTACCACCATGCACCTCATACACCCAAACGTCCCTCACCGACATGCTGTCATGCCCTAAACCGTCACCAGAACCGTCCCAGCACCAACCAGAAGCTCCCATATGTCTTACCTAGATCCATAAACCTCCAAGACAGTTTCCCATCACCCGAACGCCTGACGACTTCCCCGACACGTGCACGTTCCCCGACGCGCATACAGGACCCCCTACAGCAACTCCATTAAGTATCAATCTCGATTACCGCCTTATGTTCACTAGATCCCCTGATGTTCCTTTGTTTACTTCCTGTACCTATATAAGTAGTTCCGCAACATCCCCAAGAGCTAGCTTGGTATATTTCAAACACACACCCTTTAACATAGGTCCAGTCCCTGTCCCTTTGTACCTGCTACCTATACGGAATTCTCTTTACTCTCTATCTCTTTATCTCTGTTTCTCTCAACTCTGTCTATCGTCTCTACGATCGTCTATACGATCCAATACACGCTTTAACTTCACGTCTAAGCAACCCGAGTGAGTCTCCGAGCTCCCTCAAACAATACTAAAGCTCCCCAACGCCTACCGCCTTGGTGAGCTAACCTCCCCAAAACCTCCTTGAGCTCCCCAATTGCTCCGTAAGCTCTGGGACCTCAGTCTAGGTAACGTCGAAGCTACCTCCTACGTCGAACTACTTGCCGCTTCTCCGTTACCACCTCCAATGCTCGAGGACGTCCACCTCCAACCCCCAGTTCCCGGGACCTCCCCTTCCGGGCGTATACCTTCTCAGGAGCTTATACACTCACGACCTATTCTCCATACGACCTATTCGATCTCACGTTGACGTTCTAGCAAGTACAACTCCTCCTACGCAATGCTACTAGGTTTCGTACCTCCACCTCCTTTATTTTACGCCTTAGGGACCTCCCTGAACCTTACAGGAACCCCTTCAAGGGTCACACCTCTCAATCCCAGCCACTACTAGGTCATTCCCGTCCTCGGTCGCGGTTTCCGTAGCTCCCTTCGAGCTCCAGCCTGCTCCTAGCACGCTACAACATAAACTTCCCATACCAAACCTATCCTAAGACCTATTCTGACCCAGGTCTTACACAGCCAGTCAGATCTTGCTAGGCAAGCGGGAATGGGAATACGAACAATTCAGCACATGCATAATGTGGTGTGAAAAATTGGAAAAATCCTGTCGGCTGTCCGTGCTCTATGAACAGTGTTGAGGTAGCAGTCAGTCTCTGTGCCTTCCATTCATTCTACAGATAAATTGTTACCTTATGTTAAATTTGTATCAACTGTCATAGGTACACAATCTACGCAATGTGCCCCACTCTTTTAGTTGTTTCTCCATTGCTTGTACAATGATCAAGGTAGGCGGAACTTGGAGCTGGCAGGTCTGCCGCCGTCAGCCATCAGCTGGCCATCAGTTCAGCTTTTTTTCCAACCTGCCTCTGGTTTTGCAATTTGCTGGAACTTCTGGGAATTTCAATATTTCTTCCGGTCCGAAATTATCCTATCTTATCAAGCACGTGATGTGACATGACCGAGGCGGTTGCCTCTTGGTTTGCACCACAATGACCGACGAAGTAGACCTCCCCACTTTGCCTCACTCACTCACAGACTCCGTAGAATTATTAGATCGTTTCTCTTTCATTCTCGTCTCCCATCTTTTTTTGACCTCCCCAACTACAAAGAATTTCTTGAACATGATTTCCCCATGCCATTTATCTCTTCTGAAACATTGAAGGCCAACCAGGCTCAATTCCCAGCTTTCTTTTATCCTTCTGCTCTGGTCGACTTTGCTTACTGTGATTCTCCTGAGGTCAGAGAAATAACTCGCGAATCTGGTTTATCACTTTACTTCTCAGCAGAGACTCTTCGTACCATATTCCATCCATTTACACCCGATCAGACAAAAGGCGATAGCTTTCCTCTTACAGAAGCTCAGATTCAGAAAATCTTCGACGCCGCTGAGCCTTATCTGGTTTGTGCTGTATTGTCTACCCATACATACTTTGACTCTTCCAATTCTAGCAATATATCGCTTGAGCCTGGCTGAGGAAGGTTAACTGTCCCTTGTTTGTATTGGATATCTTGGCGTACGCCGAGCAACAAGCTCGAGAAAGCCTGCTTGCTATGTTAGTGATTGATGAAATTATCAGCACCTGGTGTCTAGGAAACGCAGAGAACAATATTTTGAAGGCATGATATCTATTTCTCATAACCTCTCCTTTGATTTCTCAGACATCCTCTTGTCACTAGTCCTATGGTGATGATGCTATGGTGGGGAAGGTGTTTCCTCGAGTACCGATTCGCTTTTCTATACGATCGCGTGAAGGAGACGTGATTTTTCGTATTCATAAAGAAGACCCGGATATTGATCCATTCCGTCCTCTTCGTAGTCATCGAGAGGTTGGAAAGGATCAGCCACAATTGACCTCGCATGATTCAGTCTGAGATAACTCTGCGTCCAGTTCTGGTCCGTTCTTTCTATCTTTCCTTCAAATGTCGCTTATTTCCGCATAAACTTTAGTCACTCTTCCTATAACTGAGACAAAAAAGGAGTCAAAATCTGTGTTATTTTCTCAATCAACAAGCAGTCCCAACATATCCATCTCTCCTATGCCAGCTCAAGCCAAGGCCCCGAAAGTTTCATTGTTTACTGTTCCCTAAACTTGCGGTAGTCGCAATCAACCTGCGTGCAAGGCCAAAAATAATCATTCTGTTTTACATGCCCGTAGTGTTGATCCCCCAGATGACGGCGTGGTACATCGTTCTGAAGCAAGTCAGGTTGTCAAGTCAGGTTTCAAACGTCGCAAGGTATCAGTGGATGCCTGGACACCTTCGAGCATGAAGAGAGTCGAGGATATAATTCGAGACCAATCTTCTAAAATCGAGCCTAGTACAGCCTTAGGAGCTCGACTATCTCATTTACCTCTGGGGCGCGGTAGCTGTGACTGACCTGCTGGTGGTGCAAAAAAAAGATCAAACTCCGAGTTCCACCCATATCAATTATGAACATGGTCAATCTGTCAAGACGGAACATGATAACGTAGCAGATGATGTCAATAATGGGCCGAAGAAACACAAGAATAAGGTGATCTCAAATAGAACAGCTGAACTCGAAGTTTCTGGGGTCAGTGATGAGTATATACCTACTGCTCGACCTCTTCTCCTTGTCTATCCCAAAGGCCATCTTGTCCTTCCTGATCTCACTGGTCCTGAGATGGAAGAGCTTGACGGTATTGACCGTGTTCAGGCAAGTTTCCAAACTTCTGTGATTATTCCTACATCAATACTTCACCAGACTGGTGAACCATTTCACCGTAGTTCTCTGCTGTTCGATCTTGACGAGAGTTTGTTCAATCTGGGAACCAAGTTGACTGCGCAGAACACTCATTTCAATTTTGCGGATCTTGTCACTATCAGTCATACCATCCAGTTGGTAAGTCTTGGCAGCGACAACACCACATTTTCAATCTCTAATATCTTGTCGATAGCCAACCATCCACGATCAAGCTTGCATTTCGCTGTTATCTGCTGAAGAACCAGACACCACCAACATCGAATTACCATTGGACTTGAAATGTCAACGCTGCCAGCAAGGTTCTGAATTTGTCTACTGGCAAATCAACTTTTGACAGTCATTCCCGCTATGAACAACATATTTGCTGTTTCTGGAAATAACTCAGATAATCTGTTGAAATTAAACATCATCTTTTCCTGGTATAACTTCAGTTTTATAGGTTTAGGCTTAATGCTTCAACGGCTAAATGACCTTCTAAGGCACATGGAACTCATCGAATCCAGCTATGCTCAAACAAGAGCTAATTTTCTGCAGACCATGGAAAACCTTCAAACTACAGGTGCTGATCCTATCATGGTCCTCGAAGCGCTTCGTCTCGGAGAACCAGAACATTGCTCGATTTCTGTCGAAGAAATGACAACGTTGGCAACATTGTTCAACTGGTCCAGTCCATTGAATTTTCAAAAGTTAGACACTGCGGTTAGCCATAGTACTGCCAAGTGGCTCCAACTTCTCCGAAAACTTCATTCCGGGAAAACTACTCTGGATAACCAAGGCAATGATAGTATCTTCTTCACCACCCCGAAATGCAAACTTAGTGAATGAGATCGTGACGCCATCTTTGTGACGTAAACCATTTATTCTAGTCATGGCTCTTTATTTACAATTTACACGTATGTATATATGTACATGGATGCTGAAATATGAAGAAACTCGCTACATGTACTCGAACTTCAGTAGAGATCTGTTCTATACCTTCCCGCTCGGCATTTCTCCTGTACAGTTATGTGGTCAGTGCATTGTGAATGTTAAATGTCAATAAACCCAAGGACATTGCTTTTTCTACCTTATATTCTGTACCACACAACTTCTTACTCTTGAGACCCTCTTACACATTACATTACACTCCTAGTCACTCGAGTGGTCGGTTCGTGTGTTTCAAGTATATATGTCCATTGGTTGTTCGTGCTTGAAAATCTAATTGCTATACGAGATCTACCTCTTGAAAGTCGGGAGGAAATGTTTGGGGGACGCCTGATGTGCACTATCTCGTCAACCTGAAAATCCCGATCGAAGTTGATTCTGGCCAGCAGGACTATTTCTGTGATCAAACGATGTCCTTGTCTCCAAAGAAGTAGGAGGTAGCTAATATGTAGGAATGGAATCAAAAGCGAAAGAAAAAGAAAAAGGGGGCGATGAGGAAGTACTGTCTGTGGGCATCATGAAACATGGGCGCAGCTTCAAGCGCGCGGACACCCTTCCGGTGACCAATACCCAGTTGATCCTTGAGGTTGAGGTCATTTCAAGCCCAGGATTCCCTAAGGATATCTCTATCGAACGGGAAATGTGCGGAGTTGATGAATTTGATGATGAATCGAGGAGCTTGAAATCCAGAAAATCAGTAGTGGTATCATGAAAGAGAAGGTATGTTGTCTCTCGCCTAGTGCCACAGCAACAGAAAATATCACTGTAGTCCAGAACGTTAATTCTCCAAATAGAAGGATAACCTCGTTGATAAAGTCCAAGCTAAGGAGAACGAATACACTGTGATCCACACCTCGACCCGAAGATAACGAACCAAGTAATGACTGTCCAGCTAAGGCAAACAACCATTCATCAAACAAGAACCTCAGAACCAACTGCAAACGTACTTCCTAGTTAGGATTGATCCCAACATATGAATTCGCCACAAGGGTCACAGCCACTGAAGCCGACGTCCTGTCTGAAAGCAATTCAATAGTTTTGCCGCTCCACGATACCGCTATCCCAAGAGTCGAAACCAGGTACGGGATGAAGAATCCCACTATAGACTAGTACAATCCATTGCCCGTGTACAACCACGTTTTTGTCCGAGTGTGTTCTGGGCCACAGGTTCCTCGAAAGTAGAGTTGAGGGATTAAGGTCTTGGTCAAAGGCTGGATGAGATGGGGAGAAAATAAGAGTGAGATCAGGATGTAAGCAAGAGGAATTGAAAGGACTTTGCCTCCCATAACGATAATGGGCAAGGAAGTCAATACAAGATTGTATGACAAAATAAAAGTAAATTGATGCAAATATGTCGCATCAAAACTAAAAGACGACGAATTAGTCACCGAAGACCACGCAAAAAGCCCCACAGCAAAAACCAAAACATTGCAAATGTCCAAATCACATTTTTAAAGAAGAAATTCGCGGGGATGTCCGCCACACGCTGGTACGACCGCCTCCCATGCACCAACAACAGTTTGAGAAACCGAAATTGACCAGAGGCATAATTAGCCAACATCGCAGCCTGTGAACCCTCCAACCCGAGAAGCCCACATCCGATGTTAGCTTCTTAGATCATGGCAACATCTTGGCTCCGTCGCTGATGAAGAAGGTCATGGCTTTGCGTCCTTCTTTGACCTGACAAATAATTCAACACAACGGCTTCAGAAAACGAATCATAGAAATCAAAGGACGATTTGTCAAAGCCTACCAACTTGACCGTGAGCGCCTTCTGTGCAGGGGACACCCTCTAACACACCAGTCTCACACTGCGTCCCCAAATTCGAGAACAACTCTTTCAACTCCGGTGCCAATGCATATCTCAATGTGTCCCCATCTATAACCACCGCGAAACTCGCTCGTGCGCCAGGTACAAGTCCGCGATGTGGGGGCAAGGACCGATGTAATCTTGTTCAACCCAGCTTCAATTTGGGCCCGGGTGTAATGTGTGGAGTCGGCTGAGATAATCATGGCATCCATTTGTTGTTTGAGGAAACTACAGGTTGTAGCCAATTTCGATTACGGTTTGAAGTTTGTTGCCTACATGGAGATTTGAGTTAGGAAATCAGAAGAATGAAATGAAAAAACAAGGAGAAGCATGAAGGCGGAAGGATTAAAAGCAACACACCAGTCAATATCCATAACTTGATACCCATCCTATGCAACGTCTCAATCACCTCCGGAAACCCCCTCTTGCAACTCATCCTCCAACGCCGTAGCTCCCAAGATCATCCCAAGATACTCAACCTACGCTCAATCTCCTCATCCCTCCCCTCAACTGCATTGACCGCAGCATCATATCTCCTTGCCCACCCCAAATACTCTTCCTCCTCTAGGTCCCTAGACACTGTCTGCTCCCTTGGTGAATAGGACAAATTTACCCTCGGGGTTCCGCACAACAACGCTCCATTCGGTTTTGGGTTACTGTTGAATTCCAGGACTTTCAGCACCTTATACCTCTCTTTCTGACCTATAACCTCAATCAATATCTACCCCATCCTTCCATTTGTTGATGAACGGGAATCCAACATCCCTCGCAGCAGCAACAAGAGCAGCTTCATCCGGTGACTCGGCTTTATACTCCAAATAGCATGGATCCCTCTCCAGATCTGGTTTATCCAACAAGACCGTATGACAAACAGCCAACACTCTAGAGAACGCAATGACATGTGCTCTCTGAGGCGAGGAACCCTGTCTTAAATCCTGTGCCAATTTTGGTGCGACCAAAATCAGCTACTCGGGTTGCAGATACCAAACCTTGGACGACGATGCTGATCATCCACTGCTTCAAACTTGCCAGCTTCTCATTAAGTTTTTCTGGATTGAGCATCTCCGCAGTATTCCCGTTGCGAGTAGCTGCTCCGCGTTGGGCTTCTGTAACGCCTTCACCATAGATTACACCGTTGACAGAGCATTTCTGGAATTCCATGATATTTTTGAGTCAGGGTACCTGTCTTGTCGGAGAATATGTATTCGATTTAGCCAAGGTCATCGGAGATGTTCCAGGTTTTGGGGAGTGTCATAGGGTTTATAGTACATGCCGACGTCTTGGAGAAGGAAATAAACTTGAATAGTTTTGACGATTTCGATGGATATATAGAGGGAAATGGGAACCAAGTTTTTGGAAGGCGATGAGACATGATCCGGAGATAAGACAGCTAGACGAGGTTCTGGCTTTGAACAAAAGCAAGAGTAAACATACACAAAGGCGACAAGGGCGTTCAGGATATGCGAACCCGTCGCATCCACTTCAATCTCGAAGAACTCGGTACTAAGACCCATCTTGGCATCCTGCAACTCATTCAAGATTGCCACAAAGATACACATAGCGAGAAGCAGAACAAAGGTGACCATAACATTAAAATTTGTCTCCCTTTCAATCTTACTCCGCTTCGACGGTATCTCCCCTCAATTTAGCATAATCTTGGTATCTGCGTCGGTGAAAACGACAAGTGCCACAGTCCAAGCTATATGTCATATTGTACACCCCCGGAGCAGCTCATTGATCGTCACCGCTCCTGCTTGCATTCACCCATTATGATATCCTTGTACCGAAGAACACCATGGTACAAATACAAGTTCTGATGTGGAGGTTCTGAATGAAGATAAAATGATGACCGCTTGATATCCTCCTCGGAAGTGATCCCCATAATAGCTTTGACAGAATGTCGGGGTTTGAGATTGGTTTCGCGGTCCAAGTTCTTTGTTTCCAGTGACAAATGCCGTCTAGATCTGAAGTCGCTAGAACGATGACGTCTGCAGGAACATGTTCATTGTCTCTAAGGAGGATAATGTCACCGACTTCAAGCTTTTTCCCGAGAGTCTGTTCCCAGGTAGCTGCGCCTGCAACATGATTTCGGTAGCCCACGGCACCGATACTTGAACGTGAATAGTGACTCTAAGTCTAATTTGACATGACTAGCCCAACCCGAGTTGAACATTTGGAGAATGATCGGTTTGACATGGCGTCTCCTGCGAGTCAATGCTCTGAATATATTCGAGTTTTCTCCCTCCAGCACCTTGAGAACGCGGCTTGAGAGGTATTCGACTGAATCAATGCCGTTCGCATCACGGCACCAGCCTCAGATGCCTCCCGTGCCCGCAGTTTCTGCACACCCTTGGTGACTTGGCACACCTCTGAGTTTGTCGAACCACGAACAGTGATCTTTCGTGAGATTCACATTACGCCAACAACCACCGATACGGGTAACAGCAGAATTGTTCACTTGATCATCAAGGCGGGCTCTGCTGTAGTCTTCAAAGGCATGATATACTAAGGTAGATACAAGTCAGCGGCAGGATGTAAGGTTAGGCAGAAACTTGCTTTTACACCCAATACCTGAAATGGAACGATGCGATCTTGTTCAATTCAGTGCGGATATCTTGTGGAGAATCGGCTGAGATTATCTGTGGAATGGGTTTAAGGAAGGGGGCTGGATAGATTTATGGCGTGTAACATACCAACAGAAAATGTTCAAAAAGATTCTTGGGGACAGATAAATCAGGATAAAATATATTGTAATGATGGATGAGTGAAGAATAAAACGAAAGAACACAATTAATGAAAACAGGACCAAACAACTGGCCTGAATCACTCAGTGACTCACCACTCAAGCTTGATTTACTAAATGTGATTGACTTATGGCCTAAGTTGCCTAAATTGCCTAGATTGCCTAAATTGCCTAAGAACTAAAGTCTTATGTCAGGCGAATCAAGTACTGGTATTAAGTGCTTCTGGCAAATCATTGTTAAATTAAATTCACTAATATCTATCTATCTATCTGTCTGTCTGTCTAACCTGTCTGTCTATAATGAGTGGCATGTGTTGAAAATGGGACCTGGATTAGTTTCAAGATCGATGTTGTTCCATTTACTGCCGAGTTTACAGGATCTGCTGCAGACCCAGATATGACCAGTGGATTGGATAATGAGTTTGGCAATGTACACTATAACACTAGTAACAGTAGGTACTGGGTAAAGTCTAAGGCTGGTTGGAGAGTGCAGACTCCCAATGTTAATACTCGACAGTGCCTCGAGTATTAACACAACATGTGATTGTAGGCCACTGCACCACCGTGCATGGCAAAAACTTGGCTCCTTCCTTGAGTGTTATTAAATATTATGGAATCAAAAAAACGGGGGCGCCTTTCAGGCGCCAACATTGATATTTCGAGAAAAGCTAAATAAAAGTTAACTAGTTGCCCCCCATGGGGACACAAACCTTGCTTGTGGTGTTCTGGTCCATCTTTGTGACCATGCTATGATTCATTCTGGTGACCACTCTCCCTTAATGTCAATGGCAAACAAATGAAGCAGTATGTCTAAGTATGTCATTTCTATGACTCCATTGCTGTTCCAAACAAATACAGCATCTCTACAAGTAGTACATACAGTATATAATGATTATATACCAACAATAAGTCATTACAGTCAAGGAGTCAAATAGACACTAAACATAAAGAGCATCATACAAGGAATCACCAGTGCATACTTCCACTGGTCTGTTGAATGCGGCTATGCAGTTCACACGCCACTAATATGATCATGTGTTATACTATATCATATGTAGTTATATGTAGTCATTTACTATATGCGGATTCCTCAGTACTTCCTTATGTAATACTGTCGTACATTTATGTATATAAACAGGCTGTATCCTGTACTGG
>MU795270.1:0-34656 GCA_027886305.1 Lentinula aff. lateritia | reverse complement strand
GTGGGACGTGGAAGTGATGGAGTGATGTATCGTACAAATAAGGGCGTAGAGATGGTGAGAAAAGGAAAATGATAGGGGCTACGTACTTCATGACAGTCCTGGGAAGCGGGGTAGTGGTTGGTATCCTCAAGTGGGGGAGGTGGTAATGGAGAAGCAATACGTGGGTGGACATGATGGGGAGCTTCGATGTTACTGTGATCAAAGTCCCGGAGCTTGTGGAGCAAGTAGGGAGCTTGAGGAGGCTTGGGGAAGGTTAGCTCACCGAAACAATAGACATTTGGGGAGCTTTAGTATTGGTCAAGGGAGGTCAAAGACTTACTCAGATTGCTTAGATGTGAAGTAAAAGCATATATTGGATTGCGTAGACAATTGTTGAGATGAGAAACAGAAGTAGAGAAATTGAGATGAAGAAACAAAGAGTAAAGGAAAATCCATATGGTTAGCAGGTACAAAGGGACACGAACTGGACCTATGCAAAAGGGTGTGTGTTCAAAATATACCAAGCTGAGGTTTAGGATACTACAGGGCTGCTTAAATAGGTACAGAGAAGCCAACAACGCAACAGTGCATAAACTAGGCGATTAAGATTGGTTACTAATGGGGCTAGGGTGTTGTATGTAGTTGGGGAGGTCCCTAGTCTCTAAGGAGATGGTGACACTGGCGTCCCTGGAGCTTCAGTGGGTATCGAAGAATGGAGACACGAAGAGGTAGTTGTCATGCACTGGCACTAAACCATGATGCCGTAACTCCCTTCTTCCTCCTGTCAAGTCCATGCCTCGGCGACCCATTCCTCCGCTCGGTATTCCGAGATCTACTGTTTATTGTAATCTCTTTCTTATTGTTCTTTCTCGCTACACATACCCTTTCATTCTAGTCTCTCCTTATTGTCTTTTACTTTACCCTGCAGGTACTACATGTATAGCTCCTAGTAGTTAGTCTAGCGCTCTGCACCGATGTGCCGATCCGTAGATATAAATACTGCCTGTACGCTACTGTAGTTCCTCAGTTTAATTATCAACTTAGATCCCCTTTCCAACTTAGACCGCTTCTTAGTCTTCAGGCTCATCGCCTCGAAGCACTCTCTACTCCAACCTTAGGACTTATAAGTTCTCTGGTTCGCTCCTCGTCACCGGCAATACCGCCGCTCCGACTTGGCTGCTCCTGGCCCCTCTCTTCTCTACTCTCTATCTCCGGGGACTAGCGGCATAACGGTGGTGTTGTTAATAACTTCACTACTGTCCCATTCGACCCTCCGCTCTTAGACACTGTAAGACCTGGGTCAGAATAGGTCTTAGGGTGGGTTTGGTATAGAGAGTTTATGTTGTAGCATGCTAGGAGCAGGCTGGAGCTCGAAGGGAGCTACGGGAACCGCGACCGAGGACAGGAATGACCTAGTAGTAGATAAGACAGAGAGATGTGACCCTGGAGGAGGTCCCTGTAAGGTCCTGAGAGGTCCCTAAGGCATAGGTGGGGATGATGGATGTATGGAACCTAGTAGTATTGTGTAGTAGGAGTTGTACTCGCTAGAACGTCAATGTAGGATCAAATAGGCCGTATTGGAAATGGGTATGGAGTGTCTAAGCTCCTGAGAAGATATACGCCCGGGAGGGTAGGTTCCCAGGGACTGGGCTCGAGGGTGAACGTCCTCAAGTGTGGGAGGTTGTAACTGAGAAGCGATACATAGTTCGACGTAGGAAGTAGCTTCGACGTACTTAGATCGAGATCCCGAAGCTTGTGGAACAATGGGGGAGCTCGAGGAGGTGTTGGGGAGGTTAGCTCTCCAAGGCGTTAGGTGTTGGGGAGCTGTAGGATTGTTCGAGGGAGCTCGGAGACTCACTCGGATTGCTTAGACGTGAAGTAAAAGCATATATTGGATCGTGTAGACGATCGTCGAAACAGTAGGCAAGAATGGAGAGAAACAGAGATAAGAAAACAGAGAGTAAAGAGATATCCGTACGGTTAGCAGGTACAAAGGGACAGGGACTGGACCTATGTAAAGGGTGTGTGTTCAAAATATACCAAGCTGGGGCTTGGGGACATTGCGGAGCTACTTAAATAGGTACGGGAAGTGAACAAGGGAACATCAGAATCTAGGGAACATGAGGCAGATAATCGAGAGAGGCAGGTGATCGAGATTGGTACTTAATGGGGCTGGTGTAGGAGGGTTTCGTACGCGTGTCGGGATGGTTGTCAGGACGTTTTCAGGGGGGTGGTGGTACTGTCTTGGGGAGGTGCGTACTGCCTCAGGGATGTCTTGGGGAGGTGCAAAGAGAGTCGGGAATGTGAGAACGTGTGGGCTGGTGCTGGGGTTGGTCTGGTTGCCGTCAGGGCATGACAGTCATTACTGTATGTACCTGTTAATGTAAAGAATCTACTTGGAGTTAGTATGTATTTCCCATACCATTGGACTCACCTCAGTTGATAGTTGAACAACTGAGGTGTCCAGTTCTGTCCATCACATGATAGGTAAGTTGAACTGTATAGTATATTGTAATAATGCCATTCATGTATTTGCGGGGTCATACATACAGAGTGCATCCCCAACATGAAGATATTGAAGTCCTAACTGAGTTTCTGGAAGAAAGCAGTGTTGAATGCGGCTATGCAGTTCACACCCCACTAATATGATCATGTGTTATACTATGTCATATGTAGTCATATGTAGTCATTTTCTATATGTGGATTCCTCAGTACTTCCTTATATAATACTGTCGTACATTTATGTATATAAACAGGCTGTATCCTGTACTGGAATCCAACTCGCTTCTCTCTTACTTTTGTTGCCTCTCTGAGACTACAAGCTCTACTACCCAGGTATGGTGCTGGAGAGTGTTCCCACTATGCACCCCTGTCCTGCTCAACAAGCAGAGCCTTTAATGTGACAGGCAAACCATGGTCCAAATGCACAGAACCAAACTACATGCCACTAGGGATTTGGGAGGAACTAGATGCCCTGTTTGGAGAGGAAAATATAACTCAAGAAGCAGATTGGAGGGAAGAGTTAGTTGACCTCAGTGATTCAGAAGCCAAGATGTGATCCTGAGCCAAACTGTGACTTCATTTTCATTTCACAAAATTTGCACATTACGAGGCTGTAGTTTACGGAAGTGTCGTCCTTATATACGCCGCTCCATACAATTATAATTTCCTTTTATGGTAGTAGTTTCACCTTATTTGGCCAAATGTAACACTGAGTTGAATTGTATTGATTTCTTGTGACCGGCACAGGATATCACGGGACTGTGGTGACTCTCTGTCACAATTATTTTTCTCGTCTCACTCAGTTACTTCCTCCCATCTGAATGGGATCCTTTGCCATTTACCATAGACCGTATTTTCACCATGTATTATGGGTGGTCATCCGACTTTGACGCTGCTGTGCACGTCACCCTTCCTCGTGTTGGTTTCATAACTCGCATCGGCGGTGACCGTATGAAACTCTCTTTTTCTCCCGAAGGCTTGGAAGAATTCCTTCGAGCTTGGAACGCCTACCACTGTGTTGTCCCAGGTCTGGGTAACGTCGTCGTTTACAGGGACAATGCCGAGTGACGTTTCCAAGGGGGGCGGGCACCTGGGCCCTCGGACCTTTCTACGTCTCGCCTCCTGCTGGACCTTCCACACTCTGCCTTGTCTCATCCCCTACTTACATCTCTCTCTTCTTCCTCTACCTCTGTAAAACTACCCCCTTCTGCTTTCTCTCGGCCTCTGCCTCCTACTTTTTCCACTGTCTCTGCATCACCACCCATGCCTCTTGTTACCTTACCCTCCTCTTCTCACTCTGTTCCTTCACCTTCTTTCTCACCTGTTCCCCTTCATCTTTCTTTATCTTCTGTCACTTTATCTAATCCCACTCCTCCTCATGCCTCTGCCCTCTGTACACCTAATGGCTGTAAAATTCGCATTTTGTGCTGGAATATTAACGGCCGATACCTCACCAACTATCTCTGTGATGAATTTGTCAGAATCATTAGTGACTATGATGTTATCCTGCTACAGGAGACTCGCTTGCGTTCTACTTCGACCATGCAGTGCCCGTATGGCTTCACTGCCTATACTCGTAATCGCCGCCAGCTGGCAACAGATATTGAGAGCCCATGGGGCAGGGTAGTAACCCTGGTGCATGACGGGTTACAGAGCCGAATTGCAGAAGACCTCTGTGGTCCGGACTTCCTCGCTATTGACATAAACGGTCTGCTTCTATTCAATGCGTATGTCCTCCCTGAATCATCACGAACTGATTGGACTATCTGGGCGGATGTACACCCTTGGGACTCCTTCATCTGCAGCATTCGTCTGGCCATTGCGCTCAACATCCCCTTCATGATTGCAGGTGACCTCAACGCCCGCACTGGGAGTTTAACTCTATCTCCACACCATCCGAGCCGTATATCACCAGATTCTGTTTGCTCTACACGCGGTCGCCGCCTGCTGGACTTCTGTGCGGAATTGAACCTGACCATGCTTAATGGTAACACCTCCATCCCTGGCACCCACAACCGATGGACCTCCTTCCAGAAACGTCGAGGAGACGATGGTCTCACAGCTATCGCCTCCTCTGTTATTGACTACGTTCTAACCTGCCCACTCTCCACCTATTTTGTCACCCACCTATCAGGGAGCTTAGAGACTAAATGGTCTGACCATGCTCACCTGTCCTGGGAGCTGATTATACCTGGCCCTGCTCCAGTACACCAACACCCACCCATCATCCAACAACCTCAGATCATTATCCCCCTTACCTCCGAAATTGACCTCCTTCAGTCCAAGATCCTTAGTGCAGAGCTGCCATCACTTCATGACAGGATCCTGGAGGTCTATGGTCATGCCCACCAGTCATCACACTCCTCACCTCTGAAAGTATACACTGATGGGTCCTGCCTCAATGGCAACACCCCCTCTGCTCGTGCGGGCCTAGGGATCTACTACGGTCCCAACCATCCCCTGAATCTAGCCGCTCGGATACCCGGCCGTCAACGTAACAACCGCGCGGAACTGTTTGCTATCCTCGCCACTATTCAACGCACTCAACCTATGCGTTCACTTGAAATTCTTACCGACTCCACCTACGCAATTCAATCACTTACTTATAATGCAGGAGACAACGCACAATGTGGATGGCATTGTAAGAATGGCGACCTCCTTAAGGTGATTGCCGATTGGATTGCATCCCGTCCCACTACTATACATTTCACCCATGTTAGAGCTCACTCTGGTAACGCTCATAATGACGCCACAGATCATCTTGCCAAGCAGGGCTCCTCTTTACCTCTGCCTCCCCCTTTCTCTGATTTGGACTTCTTCACACTGACTGCCCCCTCACACTTCCTTCCCCTTGATCCTACCAACATTCCGAAAGTATCTACCTCTCTACCAGATCCGCAGATCACTGTGCCTATGCATAACTCAGCTCGACAATCATCAGTAGTGGACTCCTCCACTTCTCACTGCCGCCGATCATTCCGGCGACAGCTTCAGGACATATCTCTCAAACGCCTCCGCGATGCAGCAGCAGCAGGAGGGGCCACCTTCTGGAAGCACTACAAATCTCTCAGGAACCCAATCCGCTCCTCCGCTAAGGTTACTATTGACCAGCTCACAGACTGCTTCATTCCCCGCATGAACCCACCTGACCCCCTCACCACACACTTTGACCCCGTCCGCCTGCAGGAAGAGGCCACCTATGCTAATGCCATTCCTCTACCCTCGCCTCCATCCTCTCACCCTGACTTTAACCTCAACATCACGGCAGTGGATATCGCTACAGTTAGGGCCTATCTCAAACGCACCGCCCATTCAGATGCCAAAGGAGCCGACTCCACAACCTATTCTCAATTAATCAGCATTCCAAATGATCGCCTAGCTCTCCTCTTTGGCCGGGCCTTCTGCAACTCTGAGTTCCCCACATCGTGGCTCACTTCTATTATCATTGCAGTCCCAAAACCTGGTAAAGACCCTAGCAATCCTAATAGCTACCGAGCTATTGCACTTGAGAGTTGCACCCTCAAATTTGCATCTCTGCTTTTACACCAAAAACTGTGCCACGTTTTATCCCATGCCAACATCATTCCACCCTCTCAGAATGGATTCCGAGCTGGCTATCGAACCAACAACAATGCATTCATTCTCCGTACTCTGATTGACAAATCTCACTCCTCCGGCGACTCTGTCTACCTTGCCTTTGTTGACATTTCCAATGCATTTCCCTCCACAAACCAGAACTCCCTGTGGCTCAGACTCGAGGCATATGGCTTGACGGGGCAATACTTCGACTGGCTGCGTTCACTCTACAGGCAAATGACCTATGTCATTGCTCACGAAGGCAGCCTATCCGCAAACTTGCACGCCATGTGTGGAGTCTTGATGGGTGACCCCTCATCACCGACCCTCTGGAACATTTTCCTGTCCACCTTCCGCCTTTGGCACGACCCTGGTGACATCGAGCTCATGGGTATCATTGTCTCTCACCTTGAGCATGCGGATGACATGGTCCTTGGCTCTCGCACAGCACATGGCCTCCAACTACACCTCCATGCCTTTCAAACCTACTGTCTTCACAACAATCTCACCGTCAGTGCCGGCAAATCATGGCTCATGCTATTTGGCCACATTCCCATCACCCTCCCCATCCTACTTCTCGCTGGTACCTCTCTACCCTATCATGACATGGTTCGGTATGTCGGCATCCACTTCCAATCAACCCACTGCCACATTTTTGCTGCGCACTACTCTGCCAAACGGGACTCGGCAATTACTGCAGCTGGAGGTATTGTTGGGTGCGAACTGGTTATTGGTTGAAATCGTCTAGATCCGACTGTTTCCCTCCAGCTATACTCTGCCCTCGTTGACTGCCATCTCATTCATGGCTGTGAACTGATTATTGACACCGATACTTTCCTACTGTCCATGCTGGAACAGGTTCAACTCCTGTGCCTATGACGGCTTCTAGGTCTATCTCATCGTTCCATGGTAGCTCCTCCATTCACTGAGACGGGCATTATGCCAATCTGCTTTCGCCGCGTCATCCTCGCATTACGTTATCTCATATACCTCCTCAAACTCCCACTCGAACACTATGCCAATCTCGCTCTCCAGGCCAACCACGTCCTACGCTCTTCCGGCAATTCATGCTGGCTCTCTGATCTCGACTGGGCCATTCAACATCTACCTAACTCCACCCTTGTTCTTCCTCCCTTGACCCTGCTCTCTGAGCAAACAGTTCTTTCATTAATCAAGTCCATCTCACAGAAGTGCAATCAATTCCTTCAAAGTGAGATTGACAACAGCAGTCGCCTTGCGCTCCTCCAACGCCGTCAAGAGCCTTGTGCGACAGCTCCCTATAAATACCAAGCACAAACCCTGCGTCATTACCTCACCCGTGTATTAAATCACAACCATCGACTCACTCTTACTAGGCTGCTGTGTGGAGACATGGTCCCGCTTACGTTTCGGGCTTCTCCTACCCACACTCATCCTCTTCAACCTGCAGACTGGCCAACAAAACAGTGCCGGGCCTGCAAATCACCCGGTCAACCGGAGTCCCCACAGCATGTTCTCCTTCAGTGCACATCTGTCCCCGGTCTCAGTATCGTTCGTGAACAATTTCTCACCGACATCACGTCGATAATTACCCTTCCCAATTCTCGCATCTTCTCTAACTCAGAAGCTCTCTTCTACCTCAAGGCTTTTGTTTTTAGTTGGGATTCTATTCGTCCAACGGCACGCTTCATTAATGACGCCGTCATCCTCTGGAAGCAACTCATGAAACAGGACTTAGATGTTGAGGGAGATGATGGACCGAGTGACGAGGAGCTCTGAGCAACATTTCCCCATCGCAGAACTCGTCTGTTCTTTACTTTATCATTGTTACTCTGATTGCATTTGTTTATTGCCTATCACTATTGCTCTACACTCGCGTACTTGTACTACTTCTCTCTGCCTCGCTACCGCCAGTGCTTTGAGACTGGCTGTTCCGCGTTTGGGACCACACCTTACGGTGGCGCCGTGTATCTATCTATCTATCTATCTATCTCCCTGTTACTCCATAGATAGTTTATGTAAATTTATTTTTATTTAGCTTTTCTCAAAAAATCAATGTTGATGCCTGAAAGGCACCCGTTTTTTTGATTCCATAATATTTAATAATCCACAAGGAAGGAGCCAAGTTTTTGCCATGCACGGTGGTGCAGTGGCCTACAATCGCATGTATGTGCAGTCAAGCACAGCACACTTCACCTCAACACCTATTGCTTGCGGCTAATAAAGAGTTTTTTTTCAAATATCCCAAGATGTCACAGCCACATCTCAATTAGGTGTCTCCGCCTCCATATTGGGTGTGGCCTCCGAGCCGGACGAAGGAGGCTCTAGATCTAGCATGTTACATCGGCTGGCTGTACTCGATGAGGAAATTTATTTCCACAATCGTTGCACTGATTATTACCATCATTATTATTACCATCACCGCACTGAAATGAATGGACAGTCGCAAGAAGGAGGCTCGGGAATGCCTCAGCAAGGAATTATGGACTCCATAACACTTGGCCAACTGAGGGCAATGGTTGGCAGCGTACCCAAACCAAAGGTGATACCTTTCATCTACATGTGCTTCGTCCGATATATTGACTAAGTTCACTGCAGCAATGGTGGTACGATTACAACTACGACGATGAAGACACAGTCATGAATGAGCTCGACGAACTTTACTCGTATGTTGAGATGCCACAGGTCGCTGAGAACTTCAGGGCATGGCAGGGTTCATTTAAAGATGGTACGCGTCTTGAGAAATCGAAATCGAAGTCCCTGATGTCAATGACAGAATGGACCAAAAGCCCTCTTGAAAAGAGGAGGTCCCATGTCGAATATCTTTTAGAAGGTTTGGAGCACAAAGATGCGTTGATTAGATTCACCAACTCCCGTCGACTCTTTTACATTGTACAAGGTGACTCAAGCTTTCGTTTTGCCTCTTTCAGTTCTAAGATTCCGTACACAGGTACTTTTGCCGAAACATCATCTCCTGAACACCAACTCCACTGGATCGTCGAGAACTGTAAACTTGTCCGTTCTGCTAATGGTGTTAGCACGATCCTCGATGCGCTCAAAATTGCCAGCTCAAAGCACGATCTTCTGATGCAAGTAAACTAGCCTTCGGTTCTACGACTATATTAACGTGAACCTTTATAGAAGTCTTTCGGAAGCCGATCTCGCACAGTTGAACATTTCTTTGAACGATCGGCAGGATGTCGTTGAAGAGGTGCTAACTGAGATATCTGTGTATTTTGGGATGCTTTACCACCTGATTGAGATATTCAAGGGACACGAAGATTTCGCAGATGAACTCAGTGAGTCGAATGTTAACGACACGAATGCCATGAGTTTAAACCGTATCTTTCAGTGAGTTTGGATCCGCCATTGCCGGTGTATCTATTCAATGTGGTGTCTGGACTTCGAGACAAGAGCACGAAGGGATATCCTATCAAAAAAGTGCGCAAAACTAAAACCTTCCGATACTCATTACTGACAAGTTTCCTTAGCTTCTCCTTCTTCTCTGGAAGACTCTTTTATCCTGTTTTGGCGGTATCAAAGATCATGCTCGCGTTAAAACCTTGGCCAGGGAACTTGCTGGGCTACCTACAGGGCCTGATCAATGTATGCAATGCTCTGCACCGTTTATTCTGGCTATTGACGCAGAACTCAGCTACAACAACGATTAAATCAAGTCCTTTGGATATTGAAGCTTTCCGACAAGAGACATACGTGAAATATCCGACCTTCGTTCCTCCTCAGCCACCACCTGCAGCTTTCGAGACACCAATCCTCAAATCAGTACGAGGGCAAGTTGCCTCAAAGCTCGCGGAAGCCTACTCTCCTATCCCTGTCCGCCATCACTATCACACAGAGGACGATTCTTACTCTAACCTTCCTCACCATAACCCCTCATTTCAGAACCCAAGTGCGCCATTCCGTCCAAGTTCGCAACCAGCTACTCCTGCTCCGTCTCCCCCTCCTGGTCCTAAACCCAAAAAGCAACAATATCAGACGGATCAGACGCGTCCGTTCCTGTTTCCTTTCTCGAAAACCCAAGGGAGGGCTGCTAGGCTTGTCCCTTTCGCAATTGACGAGGCCGACAAACTGTACAATCGCCATATGTACATCAGCCTGGAACTCATGCAAATGTGGCGTACTAGAGAAGACTGCATGACTCATGAAAGCGGGCTTGAGCATCTACCTGGATCGGAGGGAGAATTTGCTTCCTCGACATTTACAAATCCTTCTGCCCAATATGATAGCGTAAAGGAAGATCCAGAAGCTGCAGAGCTATTGCCTGATCTTGCTCTGTTGGATGTCGAGATTGCAGAGGCTACTGCTATGCTTGAGAACGCGGGAACAGCTAGTGAGAAGCGTAAGGCAAAGGAGAGAAGAGAAGATTTAATGCGACTAAAACGAGTTGAACAGATCTATGTGAGTTTTGTAGAATGATCACAAGACTTTTCATCACCCCTTTTCTAGAGTGCAGTACTACCAGTTCTTTCCGGATGGGGCCTTGTTCTACTTAAACTCTTGTTGGCCACTGTATCTTCCAGTACCAATGTATCACAATCTACGACTTCAGCTGTATTCCCGCCTGGAGTAGCCTCGCGTACGTCTATAATTTTGCTTGGCAGTTCTCGTCGCTTCGTCTAAGTCCACTTCCACAGCCCCACCTCAAGATCAACCCGCCCCACCGCAGACCTTGGATGAAACAGACGTAACACGTCATAGAGAGATTACCTCCAAAGCGGTATCTGCAATACTGCTTACAGTACTGAAATGGTTCAAGGTTTCGCGTATGCCCGGCCATTCTGTGTTCATCGATTTACCCTCATGTTGGTTTCTAGATGTCATGAAGTTTCATCATCTGGGCCAACTTCTGCTCGATACAAACTGTCTACTACTCCTACTCAAAATGTTCGGTCTCCCGGAGATTCCCACCGCTCTGGTTTCAAAGGCAGATTCCCCGGAAAATAAGTATGTGCCTTGATGTTCATAGAATAGCATATTGATCCACCTTCTCTCTCCTAGTTTCTTCCGATACTGCTACCTGAATTTTTCCCAAGCCTCGCATCAAATACGACCTGAAGATACTATGAACGTGAATAAACCTTCGCGGTACGTTATCACTAAAACCAATACTCTTCCAAATGGCGAGGTGCACGAAGAAGAGATTGAAATGTTCACCGACTTTTCATGGCGCAACTTCTTTGCAACAATCAATTTCGCCAAAATCATGCAAAAGTTGTCAAAGCACCGTTCGCATAGAATCTGGATGCTCGTGCAGTACAAAAGTTCGGTGAGTAGAATTCAACGGCCTACACGCTTTTGTTGTCATGGCTGATGAATGCATCTCCTTAAGGCGGTGCTCAAACGAATGCTCAGGGTTGAACATCCAATGCTGCGATTACATTTACTGAAACTCATCAAGAGTCAAGTACCATTTTGTGGACGAAAATGGAGACAAAGTAGGGTTTCTCTTCCGAAATGTGTCCGAGATTATTTTGGCTGACCACAATTAGCGAACATGAAGGTCATTACTGCGATCTATCTCAACTGTCGTCCAGATCTCCGGGACGAGTGGCTGACGGGTACAGAGGTTGATGATGTTTCTGACGCGTCGGTAAGATTTTTTTTACCTCGACTATCACCGTTATCTCATTCCTGATTCTGAAAGGCTCAAGAACAAGCTTTACGTCACCTTGTCAAGTTTTGTGCGTCTTTTCACCTCACTCACCGTAAATGAACTTCCACTGATGCTATATTATTCAGATAACAACAGGAGATATGGGCCCAGTATCGCATTAAACCAACACAATGCCCCTCATCGGAGATCAGGTAGCATATCAAATCACATCGAAGGTCTTCACCCTGGACCCGAACTGTCAGGTATAATTCGTCCTATCGGCACGCCGAACATCGTCGAAGCAGACGTGTTTCCTCCTGCCCGATCTCAAGCTCCGGATCCCTCGATCTTCCTCCCCTATATTTCCGAAGACATCAGCTTTGAAGAAGAGTACGAAGAGTACATTTCCGATCTCGGATGGACAGACGAGAAAACAGACGGGTCTTCGTCTGGCAGTGCTTGGGCGCGCTTTCCGGAAGAATTCGCAGCTGATATCACAGATGGTATCAGTGACAGTGAGAGCATTGTCACCATTGGTGACTTGGGCGACGAAACTCGACTGGATCCAAGCCGCGATGATCCAGACGTTGTCGATGAAAACCTGAACAACTGGGAGGTAAGAATGTGTATTGACCTATTGGTATCCTTATACTCAACACTGATTCAGCATATGAGCCCCAAGACGATGGCAGCACTTCCCAAGTCTCCTGCTGGACGATCTCCTGCTGGACGATCTCCCGCTGGACGATCTCCTGCAGGTAAGAGGAGATCAAGCTCTGGGGGTGGTCTTCGTCCAGTCAAACCATTCGGATTGGATGATGAGGATGGTGTTGTATTGGATGACGAGGATGAAGATAGAGAGGAAGAAGAAGTTCTTCATGCACCTCGCGAACTGTCTGCTTTTGCAGCTGGTGAAGGTGTTGACGAGGTCGAGTATGCATATGGGTTAGTTGTTTTTAGTTCTCAAATGATTGGACAGAAATTGAATTTTTTACAGAGTTTGAGACAACCTTAGCACGTACAAGCACGTATGGAGCGGCGTTGACACATATCATGGTCTATGTATACGAGCGAATAAGTACTTATACACCGGTGTTATTGTATCTATGTATGTATATTGTTTCGGGGAGGAAGCTTGTGAAGTGTCAGCAGACCGAGGTATGATTCGAGGGACGGAACGCCGATAGTCTCAGGGATACATGGCAATTCTGACGAAGAACGATGACAGAATCTTCTACCATCTTCGCGCGAGCGGAAGACCAGGGAAGTGCTACATAAGCACACAGTAATTCACAAGTATAAAAAGAAAGTGGCGCAATCGGTTATTCTGGCCGATCGAAATTCGCCGGCCGAAAGATCTTTTACATTACAGTCAGCAAGAGCAACTTTCATAGAACCACTTCGAAAAGATGTCCCCTACTGCAGTAGAAATTACGCCAGTTGACATTCCCGCTGCAGTTCCCTTCAAGGGTGCAGCTCTTGCCATCGGTTCCCTGTCTACAGCACAAGATGGGAAGTATCAAGCACTCATATCCGATCTCGAAAGCTCTAGACCTGTAGAGAGGCAGATGCTCGACAGGTTGGTCGATGGAGCAACATCACTAAAAGCCTCGGCATATGCCTCAGCGCATGTCATTCTCACTCAATCCGAGTACTTTTCCCTCCTTCCCAACATTTCTTTCCTTCTTTCACAGCTCCTTGCTGGACTTGCACCCCTAGGAACCCTCAATCTTCACAACCTATCTGCCCTCGACCTCTCGCCCCTCACTTCGGCGCTGACTTTATCCGGATTCACACTCTTGAATACTGCTTCTTCCACGATAATTGCCCAAAAGCCTGCGCATTTCGCTGCAGGTCCGCTCCGATTGCTTAACCGTAAGAAAACCGATCCGGCCAAGAAGAAAGCCCTTTGGGCACTCTCATCCTACGCACCTTCGACTCCTTCCATTGATCCTGACGCCCTTCTCACCGATGCGGACAAGGCACGGCCCGTTCCCACATGTGAGCCTGTGAATCCTTCAACTCCCAGGCGTAAACGAGCGTGCAAGAACTGCACTTGTGGGTTGGCCGAGTTAGAGGCGGAAGAGCTGCGGCATAGCAAGGTCGTTTTGTTAGACGGGAAAGTCGACGGAAGTGCAGTCGAAGTAAATCAGGGCAAAGAGCAAGAGCGATTGATACAGGCAGCTAAGGCAGCACCTAAAGCAACCAGCAGCTGTGGTAACTGCTTTTTGGGTGATGCATTTAGATGTGCCAGTTGCCCATACTTAGGTGAGCTTCCTCACAAGTACACTCTGGTTTTTTTGAATTGAGCAACTTCGTTAGGCTTACCGGCCTTCAAGCCCGGAGAAAAAGTCGAGATTGATTTCGGAATGGATGATATCTAACTCTATCTTACATTTCTATTTACCTCCATTGCCTAGTGTGTGCACACATTGTTGCTCCCATCATTGTATGTACTTTCAACGTTTATTATCGGATGCCAATTATCTAGAAACTCTAATTGGTCGATATCTCGCATTCAGACCGCCTTCGCACAACGTCTACAATTCCCGTTGCGCCCCAAGCTTTCCAGGTCGGGCGGAACATATAGTGCTACAAGAGATGTCTACTTCCTAGCCCTGGCAGTTTCTCGTTGAAACTTTACAGCGTGTAACCTGTTCCCTTTCCTGCAACAAATCAATTTTTGAGCTGATACTCGGGGTACATACTTGGACTGATCTAGAATATTCAAGCAAAATCAATACAAAAGAAGCGATATTCAGTAACATCTATCAGGAACTATGTACACCCAGAGTGTACAAGTTTGTCCAAGTAGGTTCCAATTGTACATCAGTATTTACCTTACTATATTGAGCAGTAAGAGCAATGAGTGTTTGATTGGCTCCAGATTCACTGAAGAGAATAAGAACGGCAACTCCTGATACAGGTCCTAATATTGGTGACTTCACAGGGCGCAACTTGTTCCCATAACGCATTTGCAAAGACATGCATTCAACGGGTGTACTTCGACCGGCGCCAAAAATCTTCACCGCCAACCTCGATGGTCGATATTTCTTCAACATCGATTTCAGCTCCAGGACCTTCTCAAATTCTATGTAAAGTTTGCAACGCCCGTTACGCCATATACACATGTCCCCGTTGCAAAATTCGAACTTGTTCCCTTCCATGTTCTTCCAGTCACAAGGTTGCAACAAATTGCTCGGGAGAACGAAATAAAGCTGCATTTGTTAACATGAGAGATTATACTTGGGGTACTCTGATGAGCGACTTCACGTATTTGGAAGATGTTGGGCGGAAAGTAGGGGAATGGGGCGCGATAATTGGAAAAGGCTCGTACGCGATTCCTGAACTTGGACGAGACGCAAATGGAACGAGAGGCAGAGGCATGAGAGCCGGAAGAGCTCAGTTTCGTGGACGAGGCGGAGGGAGAGCCGGTGTTGCAAAAACAAAACGAGATATATTGAAAACACAGCTTGAGATGCAAGATATATCTATGGACTTGCTCCCTCTTGGAATGGAAAGACGACAGCATAATCAATCAATCTGGGATTTCAAGTATGTGAACCATAGCCTTCATTCATCACACAAAATTTGAACGAATACATAGAAATCAAACTGCCTATCTTACGATTGAATTCAAGTTTCATCCTCCACAGGATCCAATCTCTTCGAAACAAATACCCTCGTTTAACTTACTCACTCATCGCAACAACATCAAAAACTCTGTGCTTTCTCTTGTGGTGAGCCAAGTATCGCAACGTCGTAACCTCCAACAGAAACGAGAGAAAGGCAAAGGCAAACAGAAGACGGTGGCGGAGGTGGATGAACATATCACGGACAGGAATATCCTCCCTCTTTGGCTTCTGGAGCTCGTCGAAGAAATCCCTAGTCCCATACCGGACACTGAGAAAACAATGTTTTCTCCATTTGACAGCCTAATCCGAGCACCTGTGCTTCCAATGCCTCCAACTGCCTTAAGCATAACCGGCACGCGACCCAAAACAGCTTATCATCGTGTATCGCCCACAGAACCACTTCTCACTGCTCTACGCAACACTCATTTCGTTGAATACCCAACCTTAGATTTGTGGTCACAAGGTGAATTTTCTGGCGTCGTAGCCGACCAGCACGCAGAACCACAGCTGCGCGAGACGTTTGGAATTAGCCAGCGACTGGTTTATGAACGAGGTGATATTGTGTCAGAAGATGAGCCTGGTGAAAATCCTGAGAGAAGAGCTAAACGCCGAAAAATCGAGCTGAAAGCTGGGAAGAAAGCCATCTCGGGAATGTTAGGCGGGTATGGTAGTGAAGATGATTCGGGGCAGGAGGAAGAGGAGAGAGCAGAGAAAGACGACGGGCGCGCGCAAAACGGCTTGACAATGCTAGGTGCATATGCAGACAGCGATGAAGATACCAAGATCGAGATGGATTCGGACGAAGATGAGGATGAAGACGTGGCCGAAGTGAGTCCCGAAGTCCTCTTAGAACTTATGAGAAAAGCGCAAAGCGGCAATTCATGGATGGACGACTCCAAAGATGACGACAGGATAGATTGGGGGGATGGCGATTCGGAAGCTGAGCAGGAGGAGGAGGAATGACAGTCTTACCATGTATATAGATATATTCATTGCGTTATACATCCTGTCGTCTCAAATCGAGCAAACCCTTCATTAACAGCTGAACTTCGAGAACAGCGTCAATGCTCTGACTCAAAGGAGTCTCTTGCGTGTTGCGTATGGGATTAGCTGTCTTGACTTCAACTTCCCATAATGTATCCGGATGCGCTGGTATAGGCTCTTGAGTGTTAGGATCGACCTGTATTTGGAATTTGTCAAAAGTCTCTACGGAGGCTTGGACGCGAAAGGGTGAACCTGTTCTTGTTGAAACATCTGTATCACCAATGTCCTTCGTCTGAAGAGATAGCCTCGTTTGTATATCTGCGAACGCCGACTGAGGAAGAAAGTGGGTTATGATGAATGGACAAGTAGGCTTTATAACGCACGTATGGCCAAGTGCTTGCGCAAAGCTCAGCGCGTCACCCACGACATGACATGTAGCCCATGGGCGCACCGTTGCTTCTGGATGTGCCCTGACAGATTCTGGCTTCAAATACGAATACAGTATCCTGAACATTGCAAGTTGGTCTCTATTCAGAAGAATGTATAAATTTATCGCTTACCATCCTTCATCCTTCCTTGTCAGCTCCTTCTTAGCTCTTAGAACGACAGGCTCATTCCCTATATCTCGTTGATGTTGTGCATCTATAGGCTCGAAGGTGACTTCGCGGGTGTGCATAGACTCGCTGTATTCGCTGTGTAGAGTGATGCGATTGAGTATTGCTTTAAGATCTCTTGCAAAAAATTCTCCGAAGAGAGCTACTTCGTAGGCGTTGCCTTGAGAACTCATTGTATATTTTGGATTGGTGATGTCGATGAAATGGCAGAGAATATTAGAGAATATAAGAGAAGATTGACGCTCGTTGATAAATTCCGCTTTCAAAGATATATGTACACACAAAATTATTTACTCGAGGTATTGACATTAAGTACAAAGGTTCAAGAAAAATCGTCTGTGAAGCGGAGGGTAAATCGGGAACAGTGAGCAGTGAAATACTAATCATACAGACATGAAAGTTGAAAGCCATGAATCATACCATATCCGAGCCACAAAACTGAATTACCATTACTGAGATTGCTGTTGCTGAGGTTGTGCAGATTGCTGAGAAGGGTCGACGGTACCGTTCGGCGGGACCATAGGAGCCATGTGCATGGCTTCAGGATTTATCATGGGAGGCATGAGCGCCGTCCGTACCCGCACTAGCATCATCCTGTACCACTCTGGATCTGCACCGGCCTTTTCCTGCTCAGCCGTAACCTGCTGCAAGTGACCGATCTCCTTCAACCAGGCCAGCCGCCAATCTACGTTACCATTCTCGTCGACATCAAAAGACTCATCGGGGGACATCGGCATGGCACCAACCACTGGAAAACGCATGCTCATCATCGGGAAGTGTGGGTCAAACCTAAGGAAGATATTTAGCAATACACTGGACCAGAAGCGAACAATGAACGCACGGGGGAGGAGGGTAGGGTGTAAATTGCGGTCGATTTGGGTCAGCAGTATCTGCAGGAATCGGTGCAGGGATATACTGAGGACTGGGCTCGAAACTTTCAGATGGATGGTAGTCGACATCGGGCTCTTCTGAGCTACGTCCCTTGCCCTTCGGACCCTTCTTCTTCCGAACACGATGAACACCAGTACGAGGATCAACATTGTCGTTGACCGTCCAGTAAGAGCCTTTGCCACGGTCGGTAAGCGGACGAGGTACCTTCTCAAAACACGGGTTCAGAGACAGATTGTGTCTCACGGAATTCTAAGATATTGGTCAACGACAAAAACCCAATATGAATTGCACATATTCGACACAACAAACACGGCCAGTCAAACAAAAACAGCGCGGTCACGTCGCGACTTATGGCATATCATATCCCAAAGTGATATACAGAAGGAAGCATTTTCAGAGGGGTTTGGAAATGAGTTGCTCACTTTCCATCCATTCGGCGCAGTTCTGAAATAAGGGAACTAAACAGACAGAACGGTTAACGGAGGGCAAAATATAGTATATAGAATGCACATACCCGAGATTCGATGGCGTAATAAATATCTTCGAGGAGTAGCTTCTGATTTGGTGAGCCTTTGATAGCGTAACTGCCGAACGAAGAGTTGCAAGTTTACTGAGAGAACAACATGCATCCAGAGCCAATCCTCACCGAATAAGCGTCGAATATGGATAGAACGGCTTGCTTCCTGGAGGTCCATCTCTCAGAGAGTCCAGGTTTATTGGTAGGCCTCCCGTAAGGTCGTTCTCTGGATAATACGACCCGTTAACGATATCGCCATTGGGATCTGCCATTATTTGCGGCATGACGGGTGCAGCAGGAGATTGAGACATCGAAGATGATTAAGCTACTGATGACCAGAGCGTAGAAAAAGGATGGTAGGTCAGCCAAGTCGTTGATAGACAGAGACGTTCGCGGTCGAAGTGGTCACACCGCGTGACTGACAGAGCATGTATTTCCCACAGCCGCGCACGGGCCAAGACGCAAGAGCCCTAGGTTGAGGATGCCTTCACGACGTGAGCCAACTACGTTGTCGAAAGCCATCGTCAAAATCGAAGAGAGAAAACATTCTGTGAATCGAAGCGAATGTGGTATGTACCTGTTTGCACCGAGTTTGTACTTTTGAAAAGGGATCAAAACTAGTGCAATTGCATGTAAATATTACTGCAACATAAACAAACTCGATATCAAAACAACCAGGCCTGCCTCACTCTGTGCGCACGTCGCCGTCTGTTCATGAGTTTTTGGAATAATGGGTGTACTTTTGGAGCCAGTTGGACGGATTCGTGCCTCTACGTATATCTGTGTAACTGGTCTCACCTGTAAATCGGTCAAGTGTCTCATTTTCATTTTCCTGATCTCACTGGTGTTTTACTGGCAAGCCTCATTGTTTGGTGTTTAGTCTTGCGTTATTTCGGCTCCTGGAGTCCCTTTTGTTTGCAATGTTTCAAGATGAGAGATCCTAGGCTGACCCAGGTGCTTCTGAATGTCGTCGAAGAAATAGTTTTCACTCAAGGAGTCCTCGGTATGGCATTCAGTGGCCTGACCTACTGAGACCCACCAGGACTTCCAAGATATTTCTTTGGGAAACGGTCCATACAATCGACATCATTCACAATGCTTTCCGCTACTACTGCCAGTGCCCTTTATCAAACAAGCACCATTCGCTTCTGTCAATGTGAAGCAGTTGCAACGTCGCTTCGCGACAATGCATTGAGGTTCTATCACAGTCATTGATTGCTACGTCGTGGGCTGTCTATAATCATGGCGTGTCAATCTTTCGTTCTTTCAATATCACCGTGCTTATATCTTTCCTTCGCGGTAATATTTCTTGATCGAGAGGTTCGTCCAATATCTGAATCATACTGTGGCTCAGCGCTCATCACTCGCCGCGCTACAGATAGAGTTTATTCGGTCCATTTTTTGTCCCCAGTGTTTACATAACAATCTTTGAACAGCTTGCGTGCACATTCTCGATCACAGCCACAATCATCTTGATTTCAAGTGCTCACCCTTAACATATCATTTAGCGCCGTGCCCGCATGGCAGTCCCCGACTCTGAAAGTGAATATATTGGTTGAATAAACCTGAAAACTGTGACTGTTAAACTCACCCTGGAGCAGCTCTGAGCAGTGCAACGGAAACCCCGAAGGCACTGCACATTTGCCTCATTCTGAATCAGGCTGCAAAAGGCTGCAAACCAGTGTGCCGGAACCCCCGAAAGGCGCTACACATTTGTGTCACTAGACCACTACCATCACAAAAACTTGCGACTTTTGATTGCCATTTGGTGCTTACAGGGACCTCCTCTTTCAGAGTCGGTGATGATGGAGGGATAACTCAATGCCGCAAGCGGCGGGGTGAAAAGAAATCGTCACGCGGAGTCTCACACAGTACGCTAAGGCGGCTGTGCGGAGAGCATTTCCTCGGAGAGACGGTGCAGCGCTCTGTGGATACCTTGCAAAACGGATGGGAACGGCAATGTCGAATTCGCCTGATTCAACGCTCCAAAGAAAACGAAGGCCGCAAGCGGCGAGGGTCGAATATTTCATGATACTATCTATGTACCACAGCCAGAGAATATATTTAACAACAGGTCCCCACCAATTCGCTGAGTACTGAGATAGGGCTGCTATCATCTGCTATTGGTCTGTTACTGTCCTTAAAGTGTTGACGTTGAACAGTGAATTGTTCGGAACACTGGTTTCCGATTGGATAGGGTAGGATGGTTCAATTATACTGGCTAGGTCCGATTCCCGAACGACTAGTTTACCATACTGTACAACCTCGACTATTTAGTTTACAGTAATGGAACACACGTCTACTGTGGGGTATCTGGCCTAAGCAGCCCACCATCAATCGGCACCGTTTGTAACAATTCTCAGATAACATGCATACTAGCTGGAGAGCGCTGTCCAGCACTGAAAGCACTCCCAGCAGTTTATCAGTACTGCTGGGAGTGTGTTCCCAGCTAGACAGTACTGCCAGCTGCTTTCGAGCTCTTAGCCGAAAATACAGGTTCTACAGATGCTGTAAGCCGGAAATTCTCTCGCAAAACATTTACCAGGGTCCCAATCATCATCTCATTGGAAGGGTGGTGCTCTGAACGAGATTGAACACTGTTATCTATGATCACAAATCCATCATTCGTATTGTAAGCATTGCGAACTCTTACTCGGTGCTCATCACTATTCAAGTTGCTCAATAATCTGACATGTATATTTAAAGACCATGCCCGAGGATTCGTGTCTTATGTAGCTGCGCTCCTCAGCTAAACTTTCCATCACTCACTCGCTCATCATGTCTTCTAAGAAAACCGATAGGGAGAAAACTGTGATCGTTATCGTCGGAGGCGGGATCGGCGGCCTCGCTCTCCTGAACGCCCTCTCAGCGAGCATCAACCCCGAAAAACACACTGTCGTCCTTGTCGACGCTCGGCCAGCACACATGCATCTTATTTCCTCCCTCCGTCTGATCGTTTCCGATGCAGACGACCTTTTGAAGCAAGCCGTGCATCCATACGGCGACCATACGTTCCGTAACAAGTTCGCTGGGAATGGGAGCTTTGTTCATGGCTCTGTGACTAGCGTCAAGTTTGGCGATGGCGGAAAGGGCGGTCAGTTAATTCTGGACAGTGGAGAGATGGTCGGCTATGATATTCTCGTCCTTGCTACTGGTTCGAGTTGGCCTCGCCCATTAGGATTCCCCACGGAGAGTAAGAGTGCAATCGAGAATCATATTATGGCTCGTCGAGCCGAGTTTGCTGAAGCAAAGGATATTTTGTTGGTTGGTGGAGGGTCTGTCGGCATAGGTTGATTTCGATTTCGTGTTTACCTTGGCTTTTCTGACCTCTGATCATCATGTATTCATAGAGCTTGCTGGAGAATTGAAAGATATTTTCCCTGTAGGTCTTTTGGTCTTGGCCTCTTCCCCGATGAATATTCATAATGCATCTTCATTCCCAGTCAAAACCCATAACAATCATTCAACGTGAACGACTCCTGCTCAACAACACCTATCCAGACAAATACCGTATCGCAATCCAAAAACAGATTGAAGCTCGCGGAGTCACTGTCCTCACAAGCGACGCTATACCGGCTTCGGACGCGTCAGATGTCTCAGCAAGTCAAGTTCCTAAAGACGGTTTTGTCACAGAGCAGGGAAAGAAACTGAAACCTGATCTGGTGGTGAGTTGTTACTTTGCGCGTCATCCCCATGGTAGATTTGTACTTTTTTATCACAGGTCCCTACATGGGGCAACCGCCCAAACACATCCTACCTTCCCACCGACCTTCTCTCGTCCACCGGACATGTCAAGATTCTCCCGACGTTCCAACTTCCTACTCATCAAAACGTGTTTGCTTTTGGTGATATCATTGAATGGAAGGAGCAGAAGGGTGCTGCGAAAGCGGCGTTTTTCCACACGCCAAAAGTCGCGAAGAACATTATGGCTTACCTAAATCTTGCAGAGAGCGTAACTACTTCAAGCGTGGATCTAATGGCGTCAAACAAGAGCGCGAAGTACAGTGGTTCTATGGAGATGATAATGATCACTAATGGAAAGGTGAGTTCTGGATATTTGATACTCGGAAGATCAAAATAGTCATCACTTTTCATAGGCGAGAGGCTTAGCCTACTTTGACATTCTCTGGGGGATCATACTTGGAGGATGGTTTGTTACGCTACTGAAAGCGAAGACACTGATGATAGGGAGGATACCTAGCCAGACAGGATATACTCCCAAATGATCCAGAAAGTAGAAGATGCTTTTATTGCGTAGTCAATGTACAAAATGAGTCTGCTAATGATCAGGATACCAATTTCTGCTTGCTGCAGACGAAGGACTACAACTACTTTCGTGTACGTTTGGCATGATCGAATACAGAGGGAATGGACGACAATAATTATAAGTAGTGAGTAAAAAAGCATAGCAAGAGGACGGTATGTCTTCCAACCCCAATAAAAACGTTGGTTTATAAATGTCATCCTCCCGAATATCGAGCCGCCATCGGATACAACCCAGCCCGTCCCTTTGAATAGTAACAAGGTGTCGGTGCCGAACGGGCGATGTCACCGCCGACCACTCGAAGAGGGTCAAGCTCGTAAACTTGCACCAGAATTTATCGTCATGGGCGTTTTTGATTGGGAAGAATCAAAGAATATTCCCGGCGTCCGAGAAGTTTTTATAGGTGCAATGCGCACGGACCATGACGTAACTCATCTGTAGTTGATTATGTACTGATTATGTAAATTAATAACCTAAAGCCTAAGGCAGCGGGAATATAATTCGAGCTTAGACGATAGTCTACGCAAGGCTAATAGCAGGTGAGTTTAGCCCTCAGGTATGATACACACCTTGCTAAGGTCATCTCCACCTACAGGCTTGCATGGGTCCGCCCCTCCGAGGTCTACAAGCGAGATGGCCGCTTAGCAGTGTCGCAGCGAGCTGCCCTCCGAACATTACTCTCCACTTTTCTTCTTGCCTACGTAGTTGACGTGTATACGCCGACCGCGCATAATATAAGCACTCACGTTGCAGTTTTTTCCCTTACCTCCCTCTTTTCTTCCTTCACTGATTCTACTAGAATGTCCGCCCCTTATATTATCATACATATCCATATCTCACATGGTTTACATCTATCTTCTTCCTCCACTGATTCTACTAGTTACGGTACACTGTTTATCGTCGCCCACCCCTCGCTATCTACGATACCTCGGTTTCCCGCCCTGTGTTAGCCCCAGTTTCGGTATTCTTTGGTATTTTCTTGACACCTCACTTCTTGCACCACCATCATCCGAATATAAAAAACGGCCCTCTGGGTCGCTTTCTTGACATTGAAACTTCGAAGTTGCTTCGAACCTAAGTAACTTTTGACTTCTTGGTCTTCTTCTCCGGATCGTCTTCAGCTGGTTGTTTGGGGCGACCGCGATGAGTGACTGCTCCTGTCCAGCCTTCTGTCGCACAACGAATAAATGCCCGCTGGCAATCTGAGTACAAGGAAAGATGAAAAGCATTCTTAGAATCGATTAGCAGCGACTCCTGCAGCGCACAATACTTATTCTTCACAACTCCAGCAAAATGTGCAGCGCATGCCCAGTCAAAATAAAAGTTCGGTAGCGTGCTTGCTACAGCGAGATTACCCATATTCATATTACCATCTATAAAATCTTTGCGCTGTCCAAAGATAAAAGCATGAGAGAAAAACTTATTCCGAGCATTCTGTTGTTCATCACTGAAGGAAGAGTTTGTCCCCGAAGAAAATTCGAGGTGGTGTCAGGAGTCTGTCCCTTCTCAGTTGTGGAGGGTACCGAAATTTTCTCGCAGGCTTCAATCCTGACAAAGTATCTAGCGCTGCGGTCTAGGTTTGGGACGGCATTAACCTTCTGAACATTAGCTTCGATAGCCAAACGAATTTCTAGTTCCGTGTCAGAGTCCTCAGGCAACCAATAGTCTTTGATCACCTTGACCTTGCTATCAAAATCTCCTTCGTAATTGAGAACCTGCTGAACTTTGAATACACGAGCGGCGCACCCGAGCAGACATTTCGCCTTTCGAACGGTGATAGCTTCCGTTGTAATGTATTGCTGGCTGTCGATAGTGAGGATATTGCGTGGACCAGTTCCGTCCTTTCCCTGTACTCTCCTAACTGTAGGGTCATATCCTAGCTCCTCCAGACAGGCTCTGCTGAGGGACAAAGCAAAGTAGATTGGGGTTTTGGTCCTGTCGAGATAAACATTTAAAATTGGAGAATAGGGAAATTGAAAGCACTGACCATATGCAGATTCATCGGCTCTGTAACGAATACATGCGACCGGGAGAAGAACCATAGTCGAACATTAAATTTATCGATCGTTAAGCCAAACATGAATGGACGTGTGGGATTAGCACCCATAATATGTGTCGCATTAGACTTCTTGTTCTATACGCAAATTAGCATATCAGAAGCCCGTATGGAATTCTTACCTACATCATCGACAGTGTCCGGCGTGTACTTCTTCTTCAGTTCCCCCGTCATCAAGACATCACACTCATATTGTTCTCCTTCAGCAATAGGAAAAACTGCTGTGTAGGAAAAACTGCTGTGGTTTTGGTGAGAAGGCCGTTGATGTTCCCTTTGTAGTGTGAATGATCGCCTTCGGAAAGCATATGTTTGTCAGGATTATTTGAAAATTTGACAGCAGAATGAGAACCCATGATACTGTATAGGCCCTCAAAGGAGGCGCATAGAAAAGATACTCCTTCTTCTGTACCTCAACTTCCTCCACCTCCATCTCCATCGTTACCTTCAGCTCCTCATATTCCTCTTCCTCCGTCTCTTCCTCCTCCGTCTCTTCCTCCTCCGTCTCTTCCTCCTCCGTCTCTTCCTCCTCCGTCTCTTGTTCCTGCTCCTGCTCAACTGCACCGAAATTTATTTCTTTCCCTTCATCAATCACAATGCCCCGTTCTCGAAGTTTCTGCTTTTTCGACTGAAGACTTTCCGACGCTCGGGAGAACTGCTTGTTTGAGAGATCGAAGGTTATTTCCCAAATACCGATAGGCAAGTTCGTTACCACCTCGCTCCTCACGTAATCCATATTATACTCGGGATCTGCTAATGACTGGAAGAAGATCTGGGGAGTATCGAATAATTCTAGCGAGATCATAGTAAGAAGTGCAATCAGAGAGAAGATAGAATGCGACAGTCGCGACTGAAACCAATGCCGAGGGATTATAGGGGATTACCAAAAACAGCGGTGGCTGTGACCACGTGGGATCTACCAATATAGAATTGACGAAAAAATTCACCCTCGCAATAATAGGCAATAATCCGTGTTATGTAGAAGCCGGTGTAGAAAAAGTGGAAAAAATATTTCCAGGTAGTTAAACAGAGCTGAGTCGATGTAAATTAAAGTCACCTGGGTGATTAATTTTGTTCGCGGGACCGGGACTGATTCAAGTGCAATTAGTTAAGCGCCGGAGGGCAGTTACTCAACACATTTAGTCCTAGAAACACTGCTCCTTTATGCTTCCAGTCATAGCCTGCTGTCCAACAATAACAGGCTAAAACTATCACTATATCAATGCTATAAGCACAGTGCGCGTAGGAGAAGAGCACAAACTTGCCATGAGCAACCAAGATGTCGACGAGGATCATGACACACACCATATACCTACGCAGCAAGGTCAGTTACCTGGAATTCAATAAGTAAAAATGCTGATATCAATCCTGGTACAAGGTCTCGTTTCAGGCCCTAGACCCACCTTAGCTAGAAGCGACACAGAAAACTTGTTGTCATACTACCAATCACCCCTCGCAGACAGCCGCTACGAAGACAACGAAGGCAAAGCGCGAAAACCAACGGTTCCTTTTCGGCAACTCTCAATCGCCTCCTCTGAATCTGATTATTCGGATTCAAGTCACAGTGATTACACTGGCGCGGCTGCTCAGAAACGTCTTAACGTACCCTCCGAAGGCGGCTCAGATCGAAGAAGAGTGGCTATAGTAGAGATGGACACTGTGTTGGAGACTGCGAAAAGAAATAGTAGTCTGCGGTCTAGAAGAGGAAAGGATGTGTTCGGCAGTTTGGCACTTGTGGCCCCCCCGGACGCTTCGCCGAAATCATATTCTCAGTTCACTCCTCCGTTGACCGCTCCCATCGAAGGCAAACATGGTTTAGAGCTTCCCAATCAAGATGAGCCACGGGCTCACCATCGTTCTCAATCTGAGGCTGTTTCTCCGAAAAAGCCTTCCAGAGATGTTGGGATCGTTGGGACCACTCTCCAGCCAATCATTCTTGACTTGGATACTGACAATGCGCAAGGGAAAGCTTTACAACCACCACCACTTTTCATTCATCCGGAGTCTCGTTCACCAACTCCCGGCGATCTTTCGTCTCCAACATCACTAATGCCGCCTGTAAAGCGAAGGTCAACTGGCCAATCTATCACTGTAGTCACTCCGGAAATAGGTGCAGAAAAACCCATCGATGTGCCTGTTGCAAGTCCTGTGGTCGTCAGACTTGATCGCATGGACATTGTGCAAACGGCTTCACCAGAAGCAAGCCCTTCGTCCAACAATGGCCCGAAAATAGCCGTTCAATCCGGGCTGCCTTCACCACATGTACCGTCATCTTACCTCAATTATAAACCTGGTGCGTATTGAAAATCACCTTCATACAAGCTAGGATTTGTCCACGTATGCTTTGTCCTTATTCTGCCGGATTTTTGGTTAATAATCCTTGTGAAGAAACGCGTGTTATTCTAACATTCTTTTTGGAATCATAGGTATCCATGCGACAGCCGGTCCCCTTCCTCCTCCTCCTCGCGCAGCATTCGTTATCGACACGCAGGCTCCACCACCTCCACGCCCACCTCGACTAAATTCACCCGTTCCTCAGCAAACGAGTCACACGCTGTTCCCCAATACCCGCTTCGCTAACATCAGTCCACGTAGAGGGGACGTCGACGTTATACGCCAGGCGCTTCAACTACCTCCTTCAGTCGCTAAGGCTCTTGCAGCTAGACCCATGTCAACCAAGCCGTCAACAGGTATCTCTCCCAATGTGGTTGATAATCCGAGGTCAGCGTCATATTCTTTTGGTTCTTGGAGTGCCTGAAGTTTTCTTTGCTAGCTCGCCTTCCCTTTCTTCATCAAGCAAGGGTGCTCCAGACGCGACAAAGTCTGCACATCGTCGAGAAGGAGCCTTTTCACCTTCTTCCGAGGACGCCGCAGCTCAATTCGTCACGATCAACGTTGCTGAAGCGGAGACTGTGATACCACCGTCCCTTCGACGCGTAGACCAGCATATCCAACCTATACACGATAACGTCATAGAAAACGGCACATCTATCACCGAAGTACATCCAATCAAGCCATCGGCCTTTGCCTCATCGATATCTGCAGGATCCTCCTCGTCCTCTTTTGGTACTGTGCAGTCTGTCGGCTTTGGAAATGCAACAGATCAAGTGCAACTCGGAGTCTCTGCTACTGCGATACAAGAAGATACGTGGGTTGACGTTCATACCGTCGAAAGTTCTCCTTCCTTCAGGGCCTCTGTTGAACACCCCCGCCTCTCGGCGGAGCATTCCCATCATACACGGACTATTGCCTCACATGCGACTTCTCAGTCACTCTCCGTGGACGAACATACAACCACTACATCTGTTTCTCGCTCATCATCGGTGTCTCCGGCATTACCTCGTTCACATTCACCCTCAATCAACTCTCAAGCAGACTCCCGTTCCTCGTCCCTTTCTCCGGCACCGTCGCCTCCACCAAAAAGTTTCCGACATTCAATCACAACTGGTCTAAAGCGGATGAGCCTACCGCGCACCCCTTCCGCGAAGAGTTTGGGCCGAACATCTCATGATCGGGAGCGAAGTTCCAACGAAGATGAATCATCTAATCATCCTCTCCCCGATATTCCTCAAGCTCGTCTTCTCAATTTCCAGCCACTTGTCCCTTTGAAAAATATTCAGTCCTACCAACAAATCACCCGCCCGTCTATCACACCCCTTCAACCAATGAAGCGAAAACGTAAAATCGACCCAAATCCCGCTGCTATGTTCTGTTCCGAGGTAACGGCAAGACAAAATGCGGGAGAACGATGCATGCTCTACGCTCAAAAAATCAATGATTTATGGGGATATAACTGTGGGCTGGAGGAGTGGATGGAAACCATTCGCAATAGAGGTATGTTTTGTCACGGTATCATTTTCTCGACATTGATCACATTTTCGGTATTGAGGCTCTGGTTCCACAAGCCGTGGACCTGCAATTTCGCTCACACAGTCTACACCTACATCACCCATTTCTACTAGCTTCAATACCATGTCACCGTCCACGATTCCATTTACCTCCACACTTCGCCAAACATCTCGTTCCTCATATACGTCCGTTGTAACCGAGGCCACCTTTCCACGAAGACCTGATGCCTCTGCTGCCACAGATCTAGCCATGACCTTCAAGGATGCATTATCCCTGAGCCCTCCTACCGGGCCACCCCCTCTGCCCTATCCGTCGCTAGTATCAACAAACCAGAGATTTCCCGGTCGATCAAACTCGTCTGTGGGTAGCACCAGTGGGAGTGATTCACCCGCAAGAGGATACAAATCTTTGATGCCGTTGACCCCAGCGAGCAAAACCGGGGCTTTTTTTGCATCATTGGGTCGCAAAGCGAGTGTCAGCAGAAAGGATAAGGGTCTTGGCAGTTCGATAGGCTCGGGCTTGGTATCATCATCGTCGCGATTGACGAAACAACCACACAAGCACAGCTCACAGAATAGTCATCCACCTGCTGCGGTTACAGCAGGACCGCCTTCTGTCCCCGGAGGCCCGAGAGCCCCACCTAATAGGATGCTTAGGTCTCAGACAATGATGATATCGCCTATGCTTTCGGAAGGCTCCAACTCCAGTTCGGTTGGGAAATTGAATGTAATGGGCAGGAGGCCTTCGCTGTACAACATTCCTTCAGCCGATAGTGTGCATCACTCAACCCCTTACAACGGGCACCTGACTAATCCCACTGTAACAGGAGGACCACGCTCTCAATCGTCTTCACCGTCGAAACAACCCTTGAAACCTCGTTACGAGTCGCCAACTCCCCCGGAGTCCTCGTGGGACGTAGAGTTCCGACGTCAGGTTGACAAACTCTCCGACTTGATGCCGCATGCAGATCGGATTATATTGGCCGGGTACTTGAAGAGGTCAGGACAAGATATTTTGGCAATCGGACAGTACTTAGAAGATGAAAAGAATGGACGTCTGAGAAGGGATTAGGCGCAATAAAGAAAAGGTTTCGAAGACAACAACGGACGTCATGTATCCTATCGGAAACGTTCCAATAAATGCAACTACAAATTTATCTTCTCGTTTCCTCTTCCTATGTTCTCCATTTGTCTTGATATCATTATGTTCTCTATCCTGGTCTTGGATATTGGTTCTAACACCCTCCTGCTCGTTGTCCTTCAGCTTTCTAGATGCTTCATTCAATGGTCACTGGAGCACATACTCGTTGGCCTTCGCATCAATCACAGTCCGTTGTCTACTATCATACTTTGTATAGTTATTTATTCTTGTCATGATTGAACCTACTTCTATGCTCAAATATTTTATCATTAGTTGCTACGTTGACATGTTGTTCTTGTTCCAATCATGATTTATACACGTACTAATGCTACATTTACTATAAGCCAGTGGCTGCTGAAGCGCTGAAGAGACTGCGGAGGAAACACTATACCAATTTTTGACATTATCTGGTGATAGCAGGCCTGAATGTCCCAGAATTTCTTTTAGTTGAACTACTGGGAGGTGCAAATGCTACAAAACTGATCATGAAGCTTTCCGGCCGTGAAGGTTGTCATCTCGCGTACCTCTTTGTACCGGCCGCATTCGTTGTACGGTGTTAGTAGCCTGGGGACCGGAATTCCACCCTCCAGTCGCGCTTGATGCCCTCACCACCCCAGGCCGTTGACCTCCACCACCTATAAGAAAGTTTTCGACCTCGTTTGCGCTATCCGAGCGATCAGATATGTATCCACCATGATATGCGAGCGGCTGGCGATGAGTTCCGCCGATGCGGTTACGTTGAGGCTGATTCAACGCGCTAGAAGTGTTCTGACCCCACCCATCCGTTGCTCCTAGGCGGTTTGGATAACTGCCCACACGATTCACGATGGGAGTGCGTTGTATCTGACATTTAGTGTCAACTGAGGAAGATGAATAGAAATAACTGTAAACCAACGCCATTTGCTTCCATGCCACCCACGACGGCACCAAAGTCCAGATTATTTCCTACTTTGGGCGCAAAATTTCGCATTCCGGCTCGTTGGTCATCTGAAAGCTGATTGTTGGATCCATTCATCGAAGGTTCATTCGCGGTGAGGTTAGGCCCAAGAAGAGCCTTGCGTTTGATCTTGTCATGTTGAGCCTGCAAACTCGAATAAGCCTATGTAGATCTCATGCAAATCGCTCTTGTACTTTGAGTTTCTGGTATTCTTTCTCTCTTTCTCGGGTACCATCTTGTAAGTCGCGGACCTTTCTACGTTCCACCTCCAGGTCTCTCTCCAGGTCTTCTGAAGTGAGATACAGATGAATTCAAAAAAGATCATAAAGCACCTGCGGTCTTATTGTTGAGTAGAGTTATTTCCCCGTTGGCTGGACTCGCATCGAGAGATTAGCCATGAATTTGCAGGATATCGTGTGACGCTTGAGAACTATACCTTCTCGAACAACATTATCCAACTGTTTTTGAAGTTGAGAGTTCTTGTCGTTGAGATTACGCAACACGGCTTGTTGGAAAGAGCTGGCAATAGAAGTAACTCAAGAAGTGCTATTCCAACATAATCTTATGGAGCGTCTTACTTTTCTTGATGTATCTGGTATTGCCAGAACGCTATTGCCCTAATATGTTGTTGAACTTCACACAAATGAGAACAGAAGGTCAGCACATACCGACTGCATATCTCCAATATAATCGACGGTGTCAAGCCGGAAAGAACGGACTGGTTTTGAACAGTCAAGGCGGTCAAGTACGGGTATATGCGCATGCACATACAGTTTTGTAGTCATTGGATGGATGCAAAGAGCAGACCTAGCATGTGTGACATTAGAGTCGTACCATGTAGAGGGATCTTGGACCTACAACAACATCGTCTCTGCGGTCCGGTGTTTGACTCAGATGGCAGACTTGAATGGAAGGCAAGAACATACGGTTCGGACAAAGAAGATTCACAAGCTCCAGAGAATTGTCAGCAATTGGCATGAATATTTGCATAGAATGACTACCTGGGCATAGACGCGCCGCGTTGAATAGCTCATTCGCACAATCGACTACTCGAAGATATGATCGTCTATAAATTGTTTCTATAAGGAGCATGACAACGCACCACAGAAAATATGAGAGCCTTTTCCCGCCGTCCTTCAATGTAAACCTTGGTATAATGACCGACTGCAGCAACTCACAAGTTGTCTTTCAAACAGAATGAATACACGTTGAAAAAGAAAATGACTGAAGAGACCCACGACGACAGCTTTATCTGTCAAAGATTTCCTACAAGTGAGACGATTACATTTGAGCTCGGTGTCCATTGAGATTCCTGGATTCCGCGAGGCCTTGAATGAATCTGCAAAGACGGGATGGGCCAAATGTCAAAGGCGTGAGAAACTCACGATCACTGCGCTTTGAAGCTCTTCGATGATCTGATTTTCCTTTTGGCCATTTCTACTTTTCTATGATGGTCAAAGGCATTATCCATTTACAGCGTCCCGGCTGCTCATTGTGGCCTCTATTGAGCCGCGTACTGGTGCTCGTATAAAAGGTCTACGACCATTTCGTTGAGGCATCACCAACTTGTTTGTATCACCTTCAAAGCCTATCCACAGTACCTCTCTCTATCGAAGCACAGAATGCAACAGTACTTGCCTTCAGTCGGTCCAACGCCTGAATCCTTGTCAAGGCCACGTCGCAATGCAGTGGATATCTCTGCTTTAACCAGCAATACCAGAACATCCCCTGTTCCGTCGCGTTTTGGTCGACGAAACGCTATCGACTACACTTCTTCTCTAGTTAAATCGGACTGGTGGCATGCGGGTCAATGCCACGCCTTTGTTCCTCGTCATAACTACGGAGCCAACCCCGCTATACCATTTAGCTCAGCTGAACAGGTTCAAGCTGGTGTCGCTATGTCCGAGCTCGAAAATCATCAAGACTTGAATTACTCCTCCGCCTTGATCACTAGCTTCCTTCCGAGGGATTGGATACCAAAGCGGCCCTTCGTTCGTCTAGTTATCAATGTAAGTGGCACTTTCCCACTGTAATTTTTGTCCAGCTCAGTGTTCTCAAACTTTTGCAGTGGCCAGGCTATAATCATCTCCAGATTGCCAAAAAATTATTCTTCTTTTCCCTTAATGGCAATCCTCGAACGCTCATGGAGATAGCTCATGATATTGCGGAGATTTACCGCAGTTTTATACACGTTAGTATATGTCTAGTCCTTTGATCTTGTTCGAATTCTGTGTGTGTGTGTGTTGATCCAATTCATTCATCCTTCTAGGAATTTCATACAGCGTTCAACTCTGCTGAGCACGGAGCAGTGCGTTTGGGTCCCAATTATGTAACCTTCGGACATCTGCGTTTATTAGGCATGCAACTCGGCAATGCTTCTAGTGGGGAGTGGATTGCAGATGTAAGCTATGTACAATTCAGAGGTTGAGCAAAATATGTAAGCTCGCTGAATACCCTATGTTCTCTCATATGCCACATTTATGCCCCTATTCCTGTATGTTTAACAACATGAAGTAAAAACAATTACATATCATTCGAACATTGTTGTGAACCTGAAGGTTTTTCCCAAAAAACAATACACTAACTAGCCCACCGCGAGGGTCGAACTCGCAGCCTTCAGATTCCTGCCACATCATAAGAGTCTGACGCTCTATCCGATTGAGCTAGGCAGGCATATCAGGCTCAAAGATTTGCTAGATTATAGCCGAGCTTCTGCGGCCTGTTTGACTGCCATAATTATCAATTTACTGACTTTGAAAGAGGAGGTCTCTGTAATCACCAAATGGCAATCAAAATTTGCAAGTTTCCATGATGGTAGTGTTAGTGACACAAATGTGCAGTGCCTTTTGGGGGTCCCAGCACACTGGTTTGCAGCCTGTTACAGCCTGATTCAGAATAAGGAAAATGTGTAGTACTTTCAGGGCTTCTATTGCACTGCTTAGAGTGTCAGAGTAAGATGAATCTATGATGAGTCAGTACTACTTATGTTATGTGTACTTGGGGCTCATCTCAGTTGATATCATAGCAACTGAGGTGTTCAAGTATGCCACTTCATGTGATATAATTGGAACTGTATAATTATCAAGTAATAATGCTGTCTCTCAAATAGGCATGTCAAAGCAGTATATCTGACATATGGAGTACTCCCTAACACCCCCCCCCCCTACTCCATACAATGCAGTCCCAGTAGTGATACCATCTTGAAGTGAGGAGTACCATTGAGGGCTTTTGTGAAAATATCAGTGACATTCTCCCCTGACCTGGTCTGCTAAATCCAGCCCTCCCCACTTGCTACCTTCTTGCTACCTTTTCCTGCATGTAGTGCTGTCACATCTTGATGTGCTTTACCAGTGCATGGCATTTCAAGTTCCCAGATAGGCAGACAGATCCAAAATTGTCTCCCAGCATATTAGTGGGACCTGTTTTTATGAGGTCTACCTCGGATAAGAAAGACAATAGCCACGCCGCCTGCTGGGTTGCCTGGGAGAGTCTGATATATTCTGATTCTGTCATTAATAGCACTACTGTAGCCTGTCATTTAGAGCTCCATGATACAAGGGCCCCCACCATAAAGAATACATAGCCTGAAGTCAACCAGTAGGTGTCTTGGCATCCTGCATGGTCCAAGTTAACACAGATGCATGGTCTAAGTCCATTCCCTGGTGTAGTCCTACCTGGCATTGGTGCATAATACATGATTGAGTAATCAAATGTGTTGAAGATGTACCCCGCCACTCATTCTACACATTGCCAGTGCTTGTATCCAGGGTTGACTTGGTACTGCGCCAGCAAACTGCCTGCAAATGCCAGGTCTGGTCAGGTACAAACCTGTCCCCACAGGATCAATTTGACAATTGGGCAGTAGAACTTATCTGCCATGAATTGTCACTCTGCTTCTGGGAGTGGTGTAGGCAATTCAAGGAGTTTGATGTTGGGTGGTAAGGGTGTGGTGCGCTGTCATACTGGAAGTACACTTGCTGTGAGATGGTAATGGCCTTGGTAACAGGGTGCTGGCAGATGGTCATCCCTGTCATGAAGTACGTAGCCCCTATCATTTTCCTTTTCTCACCGTCTCTACGCCCTTATTTGTATGATACATCACTCCATCACTTTCACGTCCCA
>MU795269.1:0-34841 GCA_027886305.1 Lentinula aff. lateritia | reverse complement strand
AAGCTGTACATCGTCAATACACCTGGCCCAAGGTCAGAGACTTCGTACGTGATTACGTTACTTCTTGCACTATCTGTGGTCGCAACAAACCTCGCTGTCATCGGCCTTACGGGTTGTTGAAGCCTTTGCCGGTTCCGGTCCGACCATGGGATTCCATCTCCATGGACTTCATTGAGCAATTGCCAATGTCAAATGGTTACACAGCTATCCTAGTCGTCGTGGATCGACCTTCCAAGCAAGCTATATTTATTCCAACTCACGACACCATTACTTCTGAACAACTAGCTGAGCTCTTTGTTATTCACGTCTTCTCTAAACATGGTGTTCCTAATCATGTCACTTCTGATTGTGGTTCCGAATTTGTTTCGGCGTTTTTCCGGGCTCTCGGTAAAGCGCTCTCTATGGAACTTCATTATACCTCTGGATATCATCCGGAAGCTGATGGGCAGACCGAGCGTGTCAATCAGACTCTCGAACAGTACATCAGGATCTACTGCTCCTATCAACAAGATGACTGATCGCCTTTACTTCCAATTGCTGAGTTCGCCTATAACAATGCTCCCAATGCTTCCACTGGTATTACTCCATTCTTCGCTAACAAAGGATACCACCCAAATATCACCGTTCGGCCCAAGGTCGATATGAAGTCTGATCTAGCTAGAGACTTCGTCGTCAACCTTGATAAACTCCATGTTTTCCTTCGAGAGGAAATCCTTCTAGCTCAATCTCGTTACAAGGAACAAGCTGACAGGAAAAGAATCTCGCACCCGGAGTTCCCGATCGGCTCCGAAGTATTTGTTCTTGCTAAGCATATTCGATCTACTCGTCCTACTGAAACATTCTCTGAAAAATATCTTGGTCCTTTCAAGGTCGTCAGTCAACCTGGTACTTTATCTTACGAGCTCAAGCTCCCGGACTATCTTCGCCGCATCCACCCGGTTTTCCATGTCTCACAGCTGGAGCCGGTTACGCCGAACCCGTTCCCGAATCGTACACAATCTCCTCCACCTCCAATTGAAGTTGATGGTGAAGAGGAGTACAATGTTGCCGAAATCCTCGATTCCAATCTGGACAGAAGGTACAAATGTTGTCCTCTACGTTATTACATTCGGTGGGCCAGTTACGAAGGTACCGACGATGAGTTCTCTTGGGTTGCTGCTGATGAACTACATGCTGACGAACTTGTACCGGCATTCCACGCTCGATACCCTCACAAGCCTGGACCTTGATCACAAAAAACATTTATTCCTTTTCCCGATTTCGCCATGCTCCGCCGAAGTTTACTTTGTGTGTTTAGAGGGTAAACACGATGATAGTAAATTGAGTGTTTACCCCTCTTCCTTAAATTGCTTATTTCGTTTTCCTTAGTTACTATTTCACTTATTCTTCAGTCACACTTAAGCTACGTATACTTCAATTAATGAATTCTTCCGCCGCTTCGCGGCCCATTCGCCTTCCGATTTCAAAACTTTATATATATATAAACAAAAAAGAAACAAAAAATTTATACAAACAGCAATAGGACTACAAGAAAACTACAAGAAGAGGCCAGAGGGCCGAGGTCCGATGTCCGTGTTCTACTTTACTCCTCTGCCCTCTCCTTCCCCTTCTCCGATTGCGCCGCAGTCGGCGCCGTCTCCTTTTCTACCATCTCCTCCTCCTCACCTTCCCCATCTTCTTCCAGCTCCTGCTCCCTTTGGTGCTCCTCTTCTTCGTCACTGTCCATAACTCTCCTCCGCTTCCTCGACAATCACGACGGCCCGGCTTCCGGCAGTTCAGGGGGTGTCCTCCTCCTCCTCGCGGCATCCGTGATAAGCCAGTCCAGCTTCCGGTTGAAGTGACAATGGTAGGTATTTGCTTTTACCTGCCCATCACGGAGCTGTCGGTTGTCGGCAAGGAGGCGCTACCTGGCTCTCCAGGACAGCCAGGCGCTCGCCGGTCGGATGGGAGCCGCCTTCTCGCTTCACCGTCAACGGTCGTCCGGAGTACGAACACCGTACTTTCACGTCATGGCAGGGTTTACAGATGATGGAACTTCTCTTGTCAGCCTGCATCTGGCAAGAGAGCTTCTTCGTCCTGCATCGTTCGCAAGGCTCCCTTTCGTCTTCGTCGTCGTCGCCGTCGTCCGGGTCTTTGTCAACGGGCTAACAAGAGGAAGTTAGACAAGCTACCTAGTTATAGGAATGGGTGACGTACCTGGGCCTTAGCCTTTCCCTTTCCCTTGCCCTTAAACTTGGAGATTTCGACCACGGGTCTCCGCGGCGAAACCGACACCTCGCTGGGGGAGGTCTCCCGTTGGCTCCTGGCGGTCGCCGCTGCGGCCAACAGCCTCCTCCGTTCCTCGACCTCCTCTTCTTGCTGTTGAACCCGTTGGGCCCGTTCCTGCGCCTCTTGCGCCCTCTTCTTTTCTGCTGCCGCCCTTGCAGCCTTTTCTTCTGCGACTTTCTTCGCCGCTTCCGCCGCCTTCCGCGCTCTCACTCTCTCTACTCTTGCCTGCGCCCTCCGGATTATCTCGTCTTCATCCTCATCCTCATCCTCCAGACCTTCCTCCTCTTGGGCAGTGAGGTCGATGGGCGGAGGTGGGACAGGGCGCGACCTTGAAGGGCCGGCGGTTGAAGAATTGGTGGTGGTGGTTTGGGTTCGGCTAGTGGTCATCTGGGAGGAGTTAGAAGTTTTGGGAACTTGGGCCTTATCGGCAAAATTCTGGGCCTTTTATACGGCAAAACTGCGCACGGACCAGTGAAAATTTTTCTTCGAATTGTACTTGGTTTACGGTACCAACAGCATACGAAAATTTTTCCTGCTGACTGATAGGACGAATTCCCGATGCTGACAGCCTTTAAAATTTTCCTTTGGTGACTAATCAACCCCCGGTATTAATGGCTTTCGAGGGCTCAAGCCTAAGAGGGGGATACTGTCAAGTCCATGCCTCGGGCCTCCATCTCACCACTCGGTATCCCGAAGATCCACTGTTTATTGTAATCTCTTCTTATTGTTCTTTCTCGCTACACATACCCTTACGTTCTAGTCTCTCCTTATTGTCTTTTACTTTACCCTGCAGGACTACACGTATAACTCCTAGTAGTTAGTCTGGTGCTCCGCACCGTTGCGCCGCTCCGTAGATATAAATACTGCTTGTACGCTACTGTAGTTCCTCAGTTTAATTATCGACTTAGATTCCCTCCTTAACTCTTTGCTCCTCTAAGTCTTCAGGCTCAACGCCTTGAAGTACTCTCTCTACAGCCTTTGGACTTATAAGTTCTTTGGCTCGCTCCTCGTCACCGGCGGTACCGCCGCTCCGACTTGGCTGCTACTTAGCTCCTCCCTTCTATACTCTTGATCTCCGGGGACTAACGGCGTAACGGCGGTGTTGTTAATAACTTCACTACTGTCCCCTTCGTCTTCCGCACTTAGACGCTCTGTGACCTCTGGCACGGTTACACAGTGTACATGATCTTAACAGCTGGCGCCAACGCAAGAACATCCAAACCATTGCCCTCCTCATCACCGACGATGTGCACCTCGTCGGGAGCGAGGTCGGACCCACGTACGAGATCGTGCTCTCAAAAACACTGTATGTCGGTTTCTCAAATCAACAATCAATAACTGACGGATCTCCTTATCGTTGTGTGTTTTGTAATGCCCGTCCACTAGACATGGACATCCACCTCCAATCGTTCTCTATCCCTCCATGATGTCTGCCATGTCCAAGTCCGCCTATCTCGCGATAACCAAACACGCCGGTCGAAAACCCGTCATCATCTTCGTCCAAAACAGTGCCAGCTCATGGTAGATGAGATTCTTACGCCTGCTGCGTGTGATACTTCCTCGACTTCCTCTTCCCAATTAGAACGAGACCAACAAACAGAACACGACAGAGCCGACCGATTCCTCAACCCCGATATCAAAATAGTGGATCTGGAAAAACATCTTGAGTGGCCCCGAGCGTTCAATCTGTTCGGACGCCACGAGGTATCTGGCACAGAGAATGGAAGAATGGAAGTACTGCCGTTGGTTGTCCTGCTCCCGTTTTTGGACACATGGATGTAGAATTTATACAATCCCCCGTCTTCAGAACGCTCGTCCTCGTCTGACCTCTCAATCTGTTCCGACGCCACGAGACCCCAATGCCAATCCCCTTCCTTTCTTAAACTCGACCCTCAGACAATGTCATCTCCGCAGTATATTACGCGACGAGAACGTCTTCACCGGTGCACCCACTGACCAACGTCTACTTCCTACACACACGACACCAGGGCCCAAACCAAAAATTGGCCGAACATCATTTCTTGGCCGCGAATCGCACGGATACGGTGCAGGGTAGGGTAGTGCCACCATAGAGGAAAGACATGCGGGAATACCAGAATGAATACCTGTCACAACATACAATATATAACTTATGTAACTCAGATATCAATAAAAGGAGGCGGCTTTGCTTCTACATTCATTTTTGTGTACCCTCAAGAGCTAGGTTTCTTGCGACAGACTGGTCACCTCAAAGCTGATCATGGGTGAAAGCCACATCGCGTATAGAATTGTTGCACATTCAACAGAAACCTAGTGGGCTCGCATCAATGTCATGCAATTATTACTTGATATTACTTGATAGAATAAAGAGCATGAAGTGCTCTGTCAGGGAGTTCCATAGGCTATAGCGTGCATGAGGGGTAGACCGCGCTGGTTGACAGAGGTGAGAATTATATCAGTCACCATTCCACGTTTTTCTATGCCTTCGACGCCTTCTTTGCTCCCTTTTCCTCTTCCCCACCATTCTCTTGCTCGCAAAATATCAACTTTCGTTACTGTATAATTTCACTCACTGACTGTGTTATATTATTGAATTGTGCTTAGCTGTCTCTGTGTATTTACTACTTCTTTCTCTCTTATTAGTTTTCTCTGCATTTTACAGATACAACCTCCTTTTTGTTGCTGTGTTTGCATTTTCTGACTGCTAATTTTGTTATGTCAGGACCCTGTTCTATAACCAACTGCTCGTATCAGTGCGCCGAAGCATGGGAAAATCCCGTAAGAGTTTTTGCTCCTTTCTGAACCCACCATCTAATCAGCTCGGAAGACGACACCAGGTTTTTGTGCTTGTGGGCATAAAATGCCTCTGCATGGCATAGAAAGACGACAATGTCCCTCCGGAAGAACTTTTTATTTGTATACTGTGGGTACCTTGTATTTTTACGGAGAATGTTGTTGACCTTTTCTTAGAGCAACGACCATTTCTCAGCCCACCAGTCTCTTTGTAATAATTGTGGTGAAATTTATCTGCGCCATTCTGCTACCACACCACCGACTCAGTCCCAGGGCATATCTGGTGATTCTTCCCAGAGACCACCTCTGTCACAACCATTTTCGATCTCTGTAGCCCCGCCCGCTTCTCAAGTACAGCCGCAATCACATACCTGGGCTCATTCTCCTGCCACTCCTCAAGGGACTTATGCTAGCCTCACTCCAACTCAAACCACTTCGTCCTCGTTAATGGCCACTGCTATACCATGGTCTTCGAGGAGATCAGCCAGCCTAGCACGCCAGGACCATCAGGATAACCATGATAATGCTCAGAACCATGCACGTGCTTGACTATCTGGGGTAGCACCCTCTCCCATGGGACATGCACTTCCCCTTTCCTCTTTTTATGCTTCTTCTGCTTCTTCTCTCTCACTCTCCTCGTCTGTTTTTGACACAGTTCCGCCCTCATCGCGCATTAAAGGGGGTAAAAAGTCATCATCTCATCCTGGAAAAATCAAAGCGCATTTCCGATTTATATTAAGCTGTCTTCCGGTAACGCTACCTTCTTGTACGGGGTACATGATCTAATTTCCTTTCAACAGCCGCCAACTGTTTTCCTAGATATGGAATACCCACCTGACCATATATCTACACTACGTGCTCCTGCTCCAAACAACATTGATTAGTAGGAAGAGCCCAACAGCTGTCCTTAACCTTCATCATGCATGGAGATGTTCGCAAGGAGCAGCTTATAGCACCCAATGTGAATGCATGCCTTGTCCAGTTCATGACTGAGCAAGATCTAATCTATGTTGAGCGCAACGGTTCTCCTGCCGTATTCAACGAGGATGGCTTAAACTGGACTGTCCTATATTGTCAGCATTCTCATCGTGCTGGGGGTTCACCCATTTTACGTCATCATCCTACTCCTTGGCAGTTAAACTACTGGGACCTCATCCAATCAGCGAAGTGTTACTCAGCTGTTCAAGTGGGAGAATCTGAGACGGAGCTTCTGGTTTTTCTGGGTAATACATTTTTCATTTTTTTGTACATTTTGTTGATATAACGCCCAGCTCCTCGGAACAAAATAATTGCTGGATTCCTTCCTGGGCAAGCGCCTTGTGTCCATCGACACCTATGCTTGCATTTCCGGCTTTGGGCTGGATTTTCTAGTGCTAATGAGGAAGATCTTGTAGATATCGACAATATCCTCCGAGAGGCTTGCTGGATCAATCGAGATGGCGAGGTCACCACTGGTCATATCCCCGGCAACTGTCCACTGCACGAATCTAATCTACCAGCCCGTATACTTAACACAGTGGTAGCGCTACAAGCTGGTGGATCCGTTTCAGCATCAGGCACTCTTTTACCTTCTATGTCTCTGGAATCTTCCAATATCAATCACGCGGTCAAAGCTAACCGTGATGATTCCTCCTCCTCAGCAACTAGTACCCCATTCTCAGTCACATCTCTGTTACCCTCCGTATCGCCTGAGCCGGAACATCAGTCAAATGCTGAGCATGAGGCTGAATCACAGCAGTCTTTGTATCACTCTTATGAGTCTATTATTGCTGATGCCCAGCACTTTCGCCGAATCCCCCCTGACGTCTATGGTCCACAAGCTTCTGTTTTCAATGCCCTGGCTGATACTCCACCACATCCTGCTAGCGCGCGAGGTCCTAATGTCGAAGCCATTGCCACTGCTATGTGGGATCGATTCATAGCTTTGGCTAATGGGGACCATAGCTTGGAGGAATCTATGGAGTCGCAGGGTGTTACCCTTCACAACTTTACGATGGAAGGTCTCCATTCTAACCTGGTATTGATGAGCATTATATCGTGAGTCATGCCTTTAATATTATCGTATTTACTTCTGACTTTCGATTTTCAGAGGGGACCAGGGAGCCATGGGCCGGGGAGTTTGGACCGAGGTTCTTCATCTGATAGAACAAAAAATAATCATGGATGATGAGAATTGGCAACAGTTAGGCTTCGACAGGTATTTCACTCTCAAGTTACAAGACTTTGAAGATATTCCGTATCCTACCACTGATATTCGCCACTTCCGTGCTATTGGTCTGTTTCGACGACTGGCGTTGATGTGGCAGGTAGAACCTGTTGCTATCTCCCCAATGATGGTTGCCTACCTCATCTCGGAATCCATGGAGGTGTCCATTTCTTTGAACCTCCTAACCCAAGTTGCCCCCGATCTGAATCACAGAATTTTGCAATGGCCTCCTACTGCTCATGAATCAATCAGTTTTATTTCTGTTCCATTCCAGCTTGTTTCGCGAGCCTTCAGCAATAATTACACTGTGAGGTGCTTCTAATTTCTATATGGATGTTGCGGGCACTCACTGTATATACAGGTTGCCCAGTTGCGTGGATTATCTACTCAGCAAATAAACGCCTTGACCCCGAAAATCAGAGAGGCTATAGCTTTCAACACCCGTCCCAGACAGTTCCAGATGGCCCACCTTCTTGTTAAAGCCATAACCGAGGGTATCAATATTACTCTTCACCATAATACTTCCTCACTTTACTCGACTGTGTTCGACTCTGAACCTGAACAGCTTCAGGATTATCTGATCTCCGCATGGACAGGAAGGCATGTTCAATCTTGGCAAGATGTTGTTCGTTTGTTTGATATCCAGTACATTGAATCAGCGGGAAGGGAATACTTGGCTCGGGAGCGTGGATTCATGGCGGAACTGTTGCGTTTCTTACAGAAAAGTGTTTTCAATTGTCGCCTATTTCTAGTAGCTGTGACGGGCAGCCCTTATGTGCCTGTGGTGGTCTCGGGATCGCCTTCCAAGTTCCATGTAGGTTTGGTGTTATTCTTTCCAGAATCTTTATACTCACCATTTTCGCCAGATTTCATTCCGCACCTACCTAGCTCATGAAGCGTCTGCCTTCTTCCATAGCTGCTCAAAACAGGTAGATATCCTCCACTCAGAAGAAACCTCAGCAATGTTTCTGTCCAGTTTTCCCAATAATCTAGAGGAATCTACTCTCTTTGATAGCTGGCTGCTTGCTCTTATTGGTGACGGTGATTTCAACAACCTATAGACTGCTTTGCTATAACCTACTTATGACTGTGGCTTGTATGATGCCTAGTAATGTGTTTTCTGAGCTATATGTATTGGCAATACATATATTCATCTTTTGATACACTATTGTACAGGGGTCTAACCTAAGGAGCGAAGAAAATTGGAAGCTTCGACCCATATTTGAGTCAGGGAAGAGATATCCCCTTGTGAGAAATAGGAAAGGGCAAATAAGGAGTTGTCAAGCCTAGAAACGCCTTCTATGCTGAGAGAGTCCTTGTAAGACCTGGGTCAGAATAGGTCTTAGGATGGGTTTGGTATAAAGAGTTTATGTTGTAGCATGCTAGGAGCAGGCTGGAGCTCGAAGGGAGCTACGGGAACCGCAACCGAGGACAGGAATGACCTAGTAGTAGATAAGACAGAAAGATGTGACCCTGGAGGAGGTCCCTGCGAGGTCCTGAGAGGTCCCTAAGGCGTAGGTAGGGAAGATGGGTGTACGGAACCCAATAGTATTGCGTAGTAGGAGTTGTACTCACTAGAACGTCAATGTAGGATCGAATAGGTCATATGGGAGATGGGTATGGAGTATCTAAGCTCCTGAGTAGATATACGCCCAGGAGGGTAGGTTCCCGGGGACTGGGCTCGAAGGTGGATGTCCTCGAGTGTGGGGAGGTTGTAACGGAGAAGCGATACGTAGTTCGACGTAGGAAGTAGCTTCGACGTTACTTAGATCGAGATCCCGAAGCTTGTGGAGTAACGGGGGAGCTCGAGGAGGTGTCGGGGAGGTTAGCTCTCCAAGGCGTTAGGCGTTGGGGAGCTTTAGTATTGTTCGAGGGAGCTCGGAGACTCACTCGGATTGCTTAGACGTGAAGTAGAAGCGTATATTGGATCGTGTAGACGATCGTCGAAACAGTAGACGAGAGTAAAGAGAAACTGAGATAGAGAAACAGAGAGTAAAGAGAATTCCGTATGGTTAGCAGGTACAAAGGGACAGGGACTGGACCTATGTAAAGGGTGTGTGTTCAAAATATACCAAGCTGCCCGTTGGGGACGTGTCCGAGCTACTTAAATAGGTACAGGAAGTGAACAAGGGGACATCAGGGGCCATGAGGCATGTAATCGAGATTAGTACCTTAATGGGGTAGGTGTAGGAGGGCTTCTTACACGTGTCGGGGGAGGTTTTAGGAGTTACTCGTGTCGAGGAAGCTGAAGATGGTAGATGGTATGTCCTGGGGAGGTACGGAGGTGGATCTGTGCGGAGTGTGAGAGCGTATGGCTGATACTGGGGCTGTCCTGGTAGTCACCAGACATGAAGACATAGAAAGGGAGCTATGGCTAACGGTCGAGGCATGACAGTCCTGAACCTCGGGAACTTCTACATGAGACATCTCTTCCGGTGTGTCTGCATCAAAAAAAGTTACGGGTGTTGTCGGAAGTTGGATTATGTTGATGATGATGGGCAACAATATTTCGGTTTTCAATATCATCCCAGTCAACACCTATAAATCTCCCTCTGAATCGACAAATTCAAATAGCAATAAGGACTTACCATAAGCAGCGTATACTTCTTCCCTGCTCTCATTTAAAGATTCTGGAAAAAGTCCCTGAAACCCATGCTGTATCACTCCTTGCTGGAACATTACTGTAGGCATTTGATATGTCTGAGTACGCGATGAAATTGTGTGGTGATTCCAGCTGCGGATCCAAACATCAATGTCGTGCTGGATTCTGTGTAAGAATAGATGATGTAGAAGCCATAAATGTCGCTCATTGTCAACATTCAAACCATATCATGTCTCAAGGAGATGGAAAAGTTCTTTCCATTTCTTCCCAAAGCCCCTGGTCACATCCACCCATAAGCGTTCAATCCGGATGTTATGAACAGAACTACAATCATCTAAAAACCTCACGGAATCAAAGATAATTTATAAATGCTCACCGTCCATAAATGTAAGACCCTCGGTTCATTCCACGGACTTCATTCATATGACTAGCGACTAAAACATTCTCTGTTCCGTAGTCACCCCTTACCCGGCTCGGATACCCATGAACAGATGCTATTTGTTCGAACAGGTCAAGGACAGTTTGTGAGCGGTTGTTTGTATTAGCACGCATGCCAAGAACAAATGGCGAATAACCATCAATGAAACCATGGAATATAACATGGTATCGGATAAGACCTGTTCTCAATCAGAGAAGATGACTATAGCATGATGGGCACAACTTTAACATGTTGACCATCATGATGCCAAAGTCTATTTGGCCCTGGTACATTATAGGGGGCTCTTGGAATTCGACATTGACCAAAGTGGCAGTTAGAAGGACCAAACAAACGGGAATAAGATTGATTTATCCGACGTCTAGGAACCTGCTGACCCATTTGTAACAGATATCCATCTATCATCCGGCGGCCAAAAGAGGGAAACTGAGTATGGATGTTTTGGATGAGTATATCGAGGTCATCATCTGAGAGTTGTGAGAGGTCACTAGATACACCAGGATGGTATTCCTGAACATAAGATCCATCCTGTAAGTGTTGGGTTTGGCACACTGGTTGCCCGGCAGGTGATAATCCATGGTCAACAAGCCTTCGTCTGATAGTCCTACCGGAGCACTCAAAAATGATGCCTACAGCTTCACGAGTATTTCGTGATCTAGAAAGAGTTTCTAGTTGGGTAGGATCAATGGATTTACGAGGACGGCCTCGGCCACGGCGCTCTGAAGTAGGCCTTGCCAAGGATGGACCAAAAGATGGGCCAGGAATATCGGGCTGATCTTCGGGAGTGTCCGCAGCACTGTGCAGATCCTCAATCATCTGTGTGAGGGACTGCTGGTAGATACTATAGTTGCCGCCTAGATAATCTCTGAACTGGGTCACAATGAGTGCGATAATTTTCACAATGTATAAAATTTTTACTTACTTGCTCGACCTCATTTGATAGGTCTAGACATGATTGTTCATGAATACGCAGTTGTGCATAATTTCCAATCTGAGTGCACAGTGCTCGATCAACAGTTTGTCGGAGCTGTTCATAAGTGGAGAATATCATCTGGGCAGCTTCAGACATGGGGATGCACAACTTTGACACCACCTGGCAACGACAGTATATATCACCTGGCTTCTATGTATGGTTAGTATGCAAACGTGTTTGCTGGCCTAGGCATTTTCAACTCAAGTCGAATTCAGTTGAGTATATATGGGATTCATTGTATTTAACTGGACTAAAGTTTGCAGAAGGAGGAGGATCGGTTGGGTACCATTAACAGGGAGAAGCTCATACTACATACCACATGTAGGACTATTTACCACTGATGCTCAACCCTCCTATGTTGCTTTTGCCTGATTTGCCTCTCCTTCTCTTCAAGTGATGAGCGAAATAACAAAACCGAAACCGAAATAAAGAAAGCGAAAGCGAAATAACGAAGGTAAATGACAGTGACAGATGTCAAGCTCGGACTGAAACCAAAAACGAAACCCGAGCTTGCCATGCGTATTATTTTTGTCCGGTGGGGACCTCCATAATCTTATGCTTTAGCCATTTAATCTTAGTTCACCGTAAGTTTTTCATAAGCCACAAAAACTTACAATAATTTGCACCCTGCATCTGCAAAACCTGGATATTCAGCTAAGGGCTGAGAGCAGATCCCAATAGATCTCAGTGCTTTCACTGCTGGGAAGTGCTCTCAGCTGATTTCGGGCCCTTAGCCAAAAATGCAGGTTTTGCAGATGTGTGAAGGATGAAAGTCGAAGCCAGCCTACCCATTTCGAGAATTGGATGGCTGAGCCTGCGGCTGTCGTGATTCAAACCCGCCTTAAATTTTCACACGCTTTCAAAAAATTAGGGGGAAGAACCACACAGGGTGCAAATCTCCATAAGTTGCTGCCACTTACTGAAGACTTTTGGAAAATTGATGTAAATTTCCGATAAGATAAGATTTGTGACTTATGGAAAGTATTATGTAGAACTTATGGAATAAAACTTCCATAAAAGGAAATTTATTTGCATAAGTTCATCATAAACAACAAGATAAGTAGACAATCTTATAGTTTAGCCATTTTATGTTAATTCACCGTAAGTTTCTCATAAGCCACAAAAACTTATGATAATTTGCACCCTGTGCCAGGAAGAAAAGAATGTTGACGTTAACGAACATCAAGAACAGGTTGCGTCGATGAAAATTACAGATGAAATTTCGAATCCGATACAAACGATATATAGTCTCATCGCCTTCCAGCCGGTGCCGCTATAAAATGAAATAATCAAAATGCGACTGTTTGTTTTTTCGCCGCTCGAAATTCGGCTTGTTTTCTCTTCGAGTCATGACCGCTTACATGTATATCCTGTTCTCCAGATTCTGCCTGCTATGTGAAACGTTGCTTGCGAACTTCAGTCAAGGGGATTCGGACTTTGTATGAAGTAATGTCGAGGTAGTATCGAGGTTACTGCCCAGAGAGCTGGCAATGACGGATCATGAGCATGTTGCGAAAAACTTGCTGAGTACGGAGATTCCAGTTTAATAGTTGTGAGCAAGCATTTCCTCCCGCAAATTGGTTTCATCAATATCCTCTGTAGGATCGTAGGTGGTGGCGCCGTCTCAAATATATTCCCATTCAACCCGGCTTGGAGGACTGCTTTAGGTGAAATAGTGGTAGCTAGGTGTCAACGCTGGCGGAATTCATCAAATCGAAGACAAGGTGAAGGGATATCTTCTTACCCCGGAGGACCCTGTAGGGCATAGTGGTACGGCACATCTCAACGAGGTGAAATCAGATCCTGCCCTTCGATCTATTTATCTTCTGTAAGGTATCTTAATTTTGTTTTGTTTATTAAGGCCTCGTGAATATGAGAAGAACTCCCAGCGGATATTCTTCGGTGATTATTCTACGGAACTGGAAACCATCAAAGATCTATGACCCCCGCGGATCTTTTCATGGTTATAGAAGGTGTAGGCTCCGAACGTCGGGATGAGAGGCTTGCTTGTCAGAAAGCACGAAGCCGAAGTCTCCATTCGCGGGTATGACTTTCAGGGACTCTTTATCAATATGCGGCACGAACTGTAGGATTGCACCTCGTACAATTCTCCACCCACTTGACTCCGATATCCGCGAAGTTTTCACATCCACAGTTACATCATTGTGAAGCAGCGGCGCTCCTGCGCAATTGCAAGGAGAGCATGAATTCGGTTCATTTTCTTGATTCAGCCTTCAGGTCATATTCCTTTAGTTCATCTGTCGAAAATAGAAAGGCTTCCCCATTGGACAGCGTCTTCGTTTCACTCTATGGGAATGATGGATTTACGAGAGGGTGCTGGTTTGCGCGATCAGGAGCCACCAGGCGCTGAAGCGTCAAAAGAATTCCACGTATATTTGACCAGATCATGACCAAGCCGCAACAACGAGTCAACATAGATCAAGCCTGGTACCGAATCGTCAAGCCCTGAATTTCAGCACATATGAGGAAGGTTGGAGTTCTTTGGAGGGATTGAGCGCCTAACAGAATGAACAGCGGAATGACTCGACTGAAGGTTTCCCATAACACAGCGCGGTGATCCCTTGGACGGCGGATTCTGTCATAAACATCACGCAATCCACTCCGTTCCTTCCCCCTCACGCACTCCAGTTCCCCTGATCTCGTTCGCCACCTATGGGGGAAGGGGGGAAAGAATAAGGGAGGTGTGAAAAAAACTGCATCATAACAATGCCTTTCATCCAAGAATGTGGGCTTCACTCGGGCCATGAACTGTATCATCTAGTAAGCGCCTAGGTTCACATTTTATGTACGTGTTTTCGGTCATTCCAGGACACGCTTGATCTCAGAAAGAATTCCTTCGTTCCTCTCCTCGGTCTTCTTAAGCGCTACGTTTGTGCTTAAATAAAGGTCGTATGTAGATCATCATGAAGGTTGCCAATACATATGCATGCCCTCAAACATGTGTCCACCGTTATGTTTGTCGAAAATGTCGAGCTCCGTGGTATACCTCGAACTACGCCTTGACCTGCTGCCTATCATCTCGTATCAAGAATCAGGAAACCGATTGCCTATATAACATACCCACTTTCCGAGCGGTGGTAGTTTCCAACGATGTCTAATATTCCAAACCCACCCGTTAACTGGCAACCAGATCCTGACTTCCGTGGCACATTCAACATTGTTTCTAGCTGTTTAGCGACGCTCCTGCTCTGCCTTTGGAGTGCAGTTCACGTTGATGTCCCAAGTCACTCGGGGAAATGTCGTGGACTGTGGGTGAGAGTGGGGTGGATTTCTGTAGGACTGGTTACTCCGGAAACATTGCTTTTCATCGCGTATCGGCAATGGACTATTGCAGGGGAGATCTTTGCGGTAGCAAACTCATGTGAAGCTTCCACCAAGCCATGGCACCGACTATTCCTTCAGCTCAAGGAATACCTGAAATGGGGAGGGCCACAAGATAGTGGTTACGGGGAGGTATGAATGAATATATGAACATAAGCGCGAAGTAATATACTGATCTATTCAAGATTCAGGACTGTAGCAGGAAGCATCCCTGGACGATGATGCACAGCTATTACGCCGCAATGGGGGGATTTGTGTTTGATACACAAACGGAAGATTTTCTCCCAGCGTCATACAGAAACGGACGTGCTGTAATCACCCCGGAAGGTATCCAGTTTCTTCTCAGGAACCAGCCAGACTTGCTCCCGGATTTATCTATCGAGGAAATCTCAGATCGGAGCAAAGCAAACGGTCTTTCGAAAAGCGTCGTTGTCGTGCAGGTCACGTTCTTCCTCGTCAACTGTGTAGCTCGCAAAATCCAAAGGCTGCCGGTTACTCTGCTGGAGGTGACGACCGTGGCGCACGCGCTGTGTTCGTTGCTTGCCTATGCGTTTTGGTGGAACAAGCCGCTCAGCGTCACGCATCCTACGTTCATCCGCGGGGAAGTCGCGATGCGGACATGCGCATTGATGTGCATGGCTAGCTCTTGCAGGTACTATTTCCTCGCAGGGTATCTTATGGTCTGGCGTCCTGCTGAACTCGACAGCGTGTGCTGTCATGAAATCGAGTCCCTCGATGCCGAGAAACGTCCGGCTTTCGAAAGAGATTCTAACAAACATCGGCCACAGATTTACTTCACGCCCTACCCCCCCGATGCCGTCCGGAAAGATGGTATGTCGCCCTGGCTCGATAGGTCGATAGGAAAGAGGTACCTAGGGCCCCAGCCTTGGTACAGAGAGTGGCAGAACAACGTCCACGACAGGGAATCTGCGCTGGGAGCAGCTCCGAATCTGACTGATAGCGACAAACGGAGATGGGCCCTAGCTTCAAGTACTCCATGGAAACTCCTGCAGGACCTAGAAACCACACGTCGAATACCTTCCGACGACGCCGACTCGGAAGACGTAGTACCCCGCTACACAGATGCCTTGGTGTCTCCCAACTCCTGCCTATCCGCATCCCTGAAATCCCGCGGTGGCAATCCCCGCAAGATCACACTAAACGACAACCCAGGACCAGCCGCTGCCCCGATTCTTGCGTTGTTATTCGGATTCCCCAGTCTCACTGCGTGGTATTATGATTTTCCGACACCTTTTGACCGGTTTCTTTGGCGGGGAGCGGCGTTAGCTGCGACGTTCAGAGGGACGGTCTATTGGGGTACCCGTGGGCTTGGGTTGTATGTCACCCACCGCACGGGTAATTATCTTCTGCGCAAAGCGGCGGCGGTGATTCCAGTGTGTTTGTTGATGGGGATGCTGGTTCCTTCGAGTATAATTCTGGTCGCCGAAAGCTTCAAGCAACTTTTGTATCTGCCTGGTGCTGCGTACTATTTGCCGACATTATCAAGATATTGGCCTCATTTTTAGCAGAATATTTTGTCACAATTGCAATGTAATTATTCATGTACTCTGTATTTGCACCTTCTTTATGTAGACATCGTCAAAAAAGTATGTACTCTCAGTAATCTGTAATGTAAATGTAGATAGTTCGATAAGTAATCATGTACAAGAGTCACTGGGCAAGACCCCATAATAAAACATCATATATATGTAGGCCGCAGGAATTGATTTTAGAACTCGGAGTTTTTATATTATGCATTTGTACCTTTGGAAGGAAAGAACTTGCATCCCGCCACAGAAATATAAATACACAACGAACAAAGCCCAAGGTTGTGGGTTGTGTCATGAGAATCGTGGTATTGCTCCCTATTGCTCGATCTCTATTTTGATTCTCGGACCTCCAATGATTGGGGGATGTCGATGGGTAGCTGTGGTTGAGACGATGGTGTTCTCTTTGTACTTGATTGACATTGTGTTCTTCTGTTCGGAATCGTTGTTCATCTGTGTCTCCGTCTGGGATTGGGTCTGCATGTGCGTTTCTGTGCCCGTCTCTGGTTTTGTCTGTGTCTGGGTCTGGGTCTCTGACGCGTCGATGTGTTCTTCCTCCGTCGTATCGAGTTTGGTCCGTGTGGATTTCTTATCAGGTTTCGTTACCGCCTTTGCTTTGACTGCTTTGCGAGGTGAAGAGGCAGAGGAAGAGGAGGAGGAACTTGGGCAAAGTCCTTCGACACTACTCAAAGAGCATTCTGAGCATTTGGGTTTGACGGGGCTGCATATTGTCTGTGATGGGATGAAAACCCAAGAATGAAGATAGAAAGTAGAGAAGTGTTACGGACCTGACCGAAACCTACCAAGAGATGATTGATTTTCTGGTGTAGATCGCTCGGTAGCCATGATTCGAGGCTGATTCTCGTTTCCTCTGGAGTCTTCGTCGGAGGATCATGCCACCCCAAGCGATTGGATATGCGATGCACGTGAACGTCGACTCCGATACCGACGTTCAAACCCCAGCCAGACGCCAACGTCAAATACGCCATCTTCTTCCCTACCCCAGGCAGCTCCAGCAACTCCCCCAGCGTCCCCGGCACATCCCCACCGTACTTGTCCCGACAGATCACGGCGGTGCTCTGGATATACCCGGCCTTTCGGCGCCAGAAGCCGACTTTGTTGATCGACTCCTGGACGAGCGAGGGAGAAGCGGAGGCTAGTGCGGAGGCGTTGAGACCGCGGAGGGCAGAGCGGAGGTTTGACACGGCGGTATGCGTCACGAGGTCTTTCGTTTGGGATGAGAGCATGAGCGAGATCAGGATCGAGAACCGTTTGTTCTGCAATGACGTTAGGTATGATGCTGGTAGTAGTGATGAATCATACCTTGTCATCGTCTTCGGCCTCTCCGGCGATGTCGCAGCCCATTGTATCCACTGGGGCGTTTTGGGCGCACCCGGGGGAGGTGTATCTCATGGCGTGGATTAGGTCGTACGCTTGACGCCAGTGAGCAGGAGCTGGGTGAGGGGTGACAGGGGTGGAGGTGGGTTGCTTGGGTTTGCGAGGTGTTCTCCGTGCGGGGACTCTGGGTTTCGAAGGTTCTCCGTACGAGGAGTCGTGAACTCGTTTGACTCGTTTCAGTGCACGAGCCTCCTCTTCCTCTTCCAATTCTGATTCACTTTCCGCAACGTTCCGCACATGCTTTGTCCTCATCCGGGTCATCGACATCCTTGGTTCACCACTTTCTTCTTCTTCCTCACTCCGAGATTCTTTCCCTTCACCCAACTCGTTCGACTCGTCGAGTGTATACAGCGTCACACACGCATCCAAAGCACTCGTCTGGGTTGTCAATTTCGGGGCTTGGACTTGACGGGGATTTGGGTGTGATGTGAAGGACATGGAATCCAAGTGGGAGTTTCGAAGTATTGTTGATTGAAAGAAACTATGTCTCCTTGGGTAACAACAGAGATAAGATCCCTGGTAGTATATCGGTTAGTACACGCGCCTGTCATAAGAAGACAGAGAATGCCTGCGCGCGAAAGCTGGGTTCGACTCCCAGCCAGGGAGAGACATTTGTCCAACTTTTTTTGTTTTAGAATCATTCAATGTTCTATGTATTCTATGTATTCTATCTACCTACAAATGCATATAGAGTGATGAACATGGGGGTTTGCTACCATTCCAGGCGGCGCGCGCGTGAGTTTATATTTTTTCATTAGCCATCAACAAACTTCTCCCTGCGGACGAGCGCAATTCGTAACAATGTATGGTAGTTGTAATTTGCATATGTATATATGCGCTGATATGTAAAGCATCGGTAGAGTTGAGGATCCAGAGAAACAATGCTGTGTGATGGAGAAGGACCGCCTTTGGCAATCGTTCCGCAGCTGTTAGAGTACTGAGGGATCCTTGCAAAACTCCTTCGTATGTGGACTATCTCTATTGTATTCAACAGAGTCGAAGGGATCCCGAGCGCGAATACGGCGAGCTAACACCGTGCTTCGTGCTTAATAGTTGCGATTTGCTGCGCTGAAATTAGTTTTTCCGAGCCAAAGACGGGTGCAGTTTGAACTTACTATTGCCGCAGGAATTGTTTATTTCAGAGCGGTGGAGGAATATGGAATACTGAATATCGAATGGTAAATGTAAGTAGCGAGGGTTTAGCTAGTATGTAGCGAGGGTTTAGCGAGTATGTCAATGACTCACGGTAGTTTGATTCGAGAAGGATGCCAGTTGAAGCCGGTGATGAAGGTGATAAGGAAACCGGCGCGAGCGTGACATTCTGCTCAGGCTGTCACGAGTGACTCGACGTGGTAAGTTCGTTCTGCTTCATTTCGATCTCCCTTCATTCTTCCTAGATCTTCTTTCTCACCCAAAAGAAGCACTCAACCTGCATCTGTGAGTAAAATAGTGTGATCTTAGACACCTATTACAAGCTATTACATGGGACCCCACTTGCTAGTATACAAACATGCTTCCTGCAGTGCCTTGGACTCGAGGTAGCGTGGACACTTAGTGTATAAATTCAGACGCAAAGCTGCGGAACGACAGGGTTCTTCTTATGATCACGCCACTCCTTTTTCATCCCGAAGGACTTGTCACATATGGAACCTCTCACTGTGAGACTAAATAAGGCGGCTTCTCTCAGCAGGTTTTATAAGTACCTGTCGACCGTCGATCAGATAGACGTCCACTTGAATTCAATCTCCCCCTCCTTCCCTCACGATTCTTCCTCACCATTTGAAAGGCCTAAAACATGCCTTTTCCGAGCAAACTATGGGGTTTTGACTTATCGGAGGCGCGATGGAGTGCTTTCAAAGGGAAAAACATGTTTGATAAACGGTGGCCTTATCTTCGTCGTGAACGCCTGTGTATGTTGTTCTTCCAGCTCAGGCGATATTTCTGAGCTTCTGTTCTCTTACGGTGCTTTTTACACTCCACTCAGTTGCGTATCAGCTAGCCCAAACTATTTGCATGGGAGCCAGCTTATCTGCAACTGTCTCCATGTCACGATACAATCGTTTACAGACCCATGTACAGCAATACGCTTTGACCCAGACAGGTTTGAGAGTACGTGCATCCCATCCTTTTCCGCGCACGGACTTGTTGAATCAACAAGCCGTTTTTATTTACCTAGGTCGAACTCCACAACAACGATATCATCGCGGGGGAGATCCTTACCCTCACATTCTGCTCCTTTATCTCCACTTTATTCGGTCTCGAGTTCATCATGTTGGTCCTGTGGCCTCAAAGGACATCGTACCCCAGGTCGTACAACTACACACGGATGATCCTCGCGGTAGTCATGGCCATAGGCCTCCTCCTCGCTGCTATCGTCACTACCGTGCGTACCCTCCCACATCTGTCTTCAAACAGGAGTTTCCTCGACCCTCACCGCGGATTTCCGTGTTCATCAGATCGTCGTCTTCACACGCTCCGCCTTCATCACGGGTGCGTCTGCGGAGCTTCAAGAGCAGTATATATCCGTTTTTTCTCGCCCGCCGCTGAGTGTGTACCAACCATCTTGACCCATCAAGCGATGGTATGAACTGACCCTCAAACACAGAGTACAATACTTATTCGGCAAACGTTGCGTGTGTTTGCTTTTTGTGGATCTCATGGGTGTGTACCGCCGCAGCGTGAGTCGTTCACTCTCTTGTTGTTCATTGTCTAGTTATATCCTTACGTGGAGCACCACAGCACGATTCTTCTGATCATCGGCGTGCGCCGCGAGATGAAGGCTAGTACCGGGACAAGGGAGGCGACACCTGTGTCTACTATCATGCAAGAGAACGAAAAACCCAGTAATGAATTTGAATTCTCCGAGGGGTCAACGCCTGCACCGTAGTCTCTCCTCCTTCTTTCTTTTTCTTCAGACTTCAGAACTAACGCGGCCTTTGCTATATACACACACATCATATCACTCGGATTCTGAGGTAGAAGACGAATTCCTATTTGTAGAAGAAGGACGACTTGGCTTTGTTTTCCTCTCGGACTTGTTTAAAGCTATTCACTACTAGTAGGGCTTCGGATTGTCTATTATGTGTGTAAAAGCTATCGATCGATGATTCGCTACGGCTGCGTTGCACGTACTTGCACTAAATGCCCGTCTGGGGAACATCATTTGAAGGCACATCATTTGAACGCTGTTTGAACGCTGTTGTTGTATTAATCGCGGATGAAGACTACTATGATAGCATTGAGTGGCATTCCGTGAGTGCCGGGTTGGGTTTGGGACTACTTTTCTCACAGTTCGACGCATAGACAGGGTCGAACGCGAGCTTGCATTCCAAGTAATTATAATTCTCTTGGAGGATGGTCAGCAGTTGGTTGTCGATCTATATATAAGTGTGAAGGGAAATCCAGCTATTTAGGTGAAAGACTCTGCAAGGTGCTTTTAGCGGGACACACACTTGTCTGCATATATCGACTGCTTTGTCGAAACACTCACCACGAAGTTGTTTCTGCACACAACCAGAACGCACAACGCCCGAGCGCTGATACTTGTACTATAACATGATCTACTAAGCACTCTGCCGAGCTCTTATCTGGCGCAGGGGCCTCGATGGGGCCTGCATCAAGACGGTGTCGCAAGTGCCAAGGGGACCTGCTCCTCCTTGAGTCTTCAAGCTTCGATCGTCATTGAAGGACGTTCACCTTCCTGTGACTCGATCCATGGAAAACGAGGGACTACTGCCAGTTGTAGCGGTACCTCGATCAGGCCAGAAAGTACTTAAAGCCCTATCGATTCCAAAGCCCAACACCTGTCTCTTCGATAGTCTCCAATACTCCTTTCGTTTTGTGAAAAATGCTCTCCAACTATCGACAAGGTAAGTCTTTCAGACAATCGACGCGGAATTTGCGACTGATCGATTGAGTCGCAAATTCTACAGACAAACTACTATGCAGTGTTATCACAACTTGCCTTGACAGCTGTAGTACCTGCTATTGAACAAACAGTCTCAGTGTGCTGCTTCCCCACAGGAACAGAGGGTTCATGTGCTAGCTCCATTCAAACTTTCTGCCAGTCCGGCCAGGATATTCTCCCTGTAACTCAACCACGATCATCATTTGAGCGTTGCGGGGGAGACTGAGAATACAGAGGATCGACGGTGATAAGCGACATGAATATCAGAGGGCAGACATAACTCTCGTAAGGATCGTAAGGATCTGATCATGAATTGACTGAAGGCTTTCCGAAAGTTTGATCCAGCCTTGATGAGAGAAGCTAGCACAGCAGGGTCTTCTGATTGATGGGCTCGTGTATGGAACGATGGAGTCGAGAGATTCTGGGCCGCTGAGCCATGAAATTAAGCAAGGAGGACAAGAGAGGTTTGAGGTCCGACAAAACCAAAAAATACGAGTTTTGCGTGGGGGCGACGCCGTCCAGTGTAGAGTGAGTGATATCAATGTCGATATCCTGCAGAGGAAATCACAAAGGGCAGCCGGATCCAGAATATGAGAGTTTGAAAAGAAGGAGCAGCATCAGAGGCCGTCGCAGCACTTATGGGCGGTCAGCTATCCGTCCCAAACGTGAATACATTCATGAGAAGACGCAGTAATTCCTTCGCTGACGCCCCAGCGCTAAAAACCAACTGTTTGTCTTGCATTGGCATTGGAGAACAAATGGAATGTCTACGGTTTGACCCGCGAAGCGAACTTGAAATCATGAATGACTTTGGTAGTCATTCCAGCGAGATCACGGCATTGAAGACGAAGTGAAGTGAGTTTTCCGAGGCGTGGGATTTTTTCGAGGAGGGTGGGGGTAAGAGTTGTTCGAGATAGAAGTCGATCCAATCTCGAATATCGCATTGTGTGACTTCGAGAGCAAGGGATTCGGCAAAAGCTTCACCACGATTGATAGTCCTGCTTGATACATCTCTTCTATTTCCAAGACTCTCTTGCTCAGGTTCAGAGCAAAAGATGAGGACCTTATACAGGCAAGGCAGAATCCAGAAGTAACGACAGACAAGCGCCATATTTCGGAGACGATTCATGCACTCATATTATATATGCCGTCCCGAGGTCGTACGTGGTCGATGATTTCGAGAAAAATATCAAGAGGAATTTGGGAAAGATGTTTGTGATCAGAACGTCGTTCTGGTGCTTGTTTTCGATAGTTGAAAGGACGGAAAGGGTCAGAAAGAAAGTGGGAACTCACAATTACATTGGCGGATGCTACGAATCGTCGATAATTTGGTTGAATTCTGCGACATATTCGAATCGAATCGAGTCCATCTATTGATTAGACGAGTTGTAGAGACTCAAAGATAAATTTGAAATGTTAGGAAATATTTTAGAACCGCTGGTCCGCTGAGTGGACGCTTATACGCCTTTCAAGTCATTTCCTCAGTGGGACCGTGTCAGTTCTTCCCTTTCCTTTCCACAGCACGGCCAACTCAAGACATACATATCTCAGTGACTAGCGCCAGGAGACAGACCGGAGCCAATCGACGTTACTCCTCATTGCCCGTGGCCAAGCTGAATTGCCAAGGTATCTAGCACGTACTCCTACCTGCAGTCTCCTACACTTCCCATCAGTCGATGGGTACATATTCATATTTGAGAACTCTATGTTTGGACCAGAAGACTCATCTTGTGCTTCCCCTTGACCTTGCGATAGTGATAAGCTGCCGTAGCGTTCTTTTTATTGATACCCATCGCTGTATGTGATATGCACTTCATCGGACTCCGGAGCAAAACAATAATGTAAGTACTACATACAGGTGATACCAATGACCACATACTTAGCTCTTCTACCGTCACGTCTGTTCGTTTGAGATTTTCAACCCCCCTCGGTGTTCTCATATATCTGGTCCACAAGCAGGTAGGTCTATTGCACAGCTCCGGGTAAAAAACCGCGCAAAGTAAAGACTACACAGCTATGGCGCCACATCTCGCTACATCAGTACCCGATATTGGATGATATTCTACCAAGCCAGGGTAGGTGGGCCGGCTAAACTCAGGTGTACTTAAAGGCCACATGCCGATCAAAGACCCCCATACTTCAGTGAAGTACTCGTCCCACATCTCTCCGACAACGTGCTGGTAACGTCGAAGGCATTCCAACAATTTTCACGACTTCATTCAGTATCTCAATCTCAAGCCACGCTTCTTCTTGTATCTATCTGATCACATTCTGCATACATCGTGTACAAAATGGCCTCGAAAACTCATCCTTCCTTCGCCGTATCGTTATCACTCGTTCTCCTCGTGCTTTCTGCCGTCTCCGCTGCTCCGTTGGCTAGAGATGAAGCAGAGGGCGCGATTCCCTTACCTGCGCGCGTCGCTCCAACTAACCCCGATGGGACTTTCAATCTAGAGGCGGCAAAGCGTCTCAATCGGAGAGTCGTCGAAAAGCATCGTCAAAACTTGATGAACCTGAAAGAAAATTCCGGTGGAGAATTACCGCAGGTTCGTAACTCTCCAAGTTGACTCCTTTGTTGTCGAACCTTGGACCTACTGGCTTTTCAGGGCATGGAAATCCCCGATCCCGCCTCAGCTCCACAAGACCCTGTTCATGTTCGTCGTACTGAGGAGCAGGGCAAAGTCATCCTCCCATCACATGAACCACCTACATCCGATGGCGTATTTGATTCGGGCAAGGCGTACAATCTCAATCTTGAAGCCTCGGCGAAGTACACTCAAAACCAGAATTCAAACAGCGACGAGACACCACAGGTACGCTACATACTCCCTTGACTTTTCGTAGTTGTTCCATCTTGTTCATGTTTTATATGCAGGATACCACAGGAGATCATAGCAGTGTCAAAATTCGCAGAGGCGATAAGGCCGACAAGAAAGACGAGGAGGGTTTAACGGACGAGGAAGGCGATGTCGAATGGGCAGGTGAGCCAAACGATCCAATATAGTGTGTTTCCTTAATTGATCATTGGTTTCTAGGAAATATCGAGATCGGTACACCGAAACAGAAATTCTTGATCGATTTCGATAGTAAGTTCGTTTCATTTCCGAGATTGACAAACGACAATAGACTGTTTTTCCCCTCCAGCCGGATCGTCTGACCTCTGGGTTGTTGATAAGTCTTGTACCGAGGGACCTTGTTCGAACAAGAAGCAGAAATATGACGCAGGAAACTCAAAAACGTCCAAGCAGGAATCCGGCACCTTCTCAATCCTGTACGGCGACAATTCCACTGTATCCGGTCCAATTCACTCCGATACCGTCACTGTCAAAGGTATTACAGCCAAAGATCAGAAATTCTCCTCCGTCACTACTTTGTCCAAGAGCTTTGCAGACGATCCCACTGCTGGTATTCTCGGTCTCGCTTGGCCCAAAATCTCGAACCTGAAAGCCACGCCTTGGTTTTTGAACGCTGCTGAGCAGGGAGCTGTAAAGACAAAAGAGTTTGGCTTCCACCTTTCCTCCGGCAAAGGATCTGAGCTCTACCTTGGAGGGACGAATCCGGAGTTATACGAGGGCTCTCTTGAGTATCACAAGGTGGATCCCTCGGATGGTTTCTGGCAGGTTTTGAATGCCAGTATCTATGTAGGAGGGAAGGAAGCGGGGAAGGATTTCTCAACCATCATCGACTCTGGGACGACGCTCATGTATGGACCCCCAGATGCGGTGAAAGAGTTGTTCTCCAAGGTTGACGGAGCGAAGTTGTATGACGAGACGGAGGGATTTTACTCGTTCCCTTGTGATAAGGTGCCGGAAGTTTCGTTCAGTTGGGGTAAAAAAGGCAAGAAGTTCGTTATTCCATCTGAAAAGTGAGTCTTGTACCACTGGGGTATGACTTGACCGACTATTTGACGAACTCCTCTTCTTTTAGCTTCAACCTTGGGACAACTGAGAAAGGTAGTTCTTCCTGTATTGCGTCGCTGGCCGCTTCAAACCTTGGGCTCGGAAATGCTTGGCTCATTGGTGACAGGTCCGTGCCAGTCCATTGTTTCATGTCGTACAAAAATGACTAACTGTTCCTTGCAGCTACATGAAGGGTGTTTACTCCGGTTTCCGTTTCGGAAAGGAAAAAATTGAGGAAGATGCTGCTGTTGGATTCGCTGAGTTGAAGAAAAAGAACTAAGATACTGTTTAGATTCTTGTGTAAAATTGTAGTAGATGCGTGTACGGTAAATTTGGGTATATGGTTTGGTCTTGTGGGTCTATCTTGCGCAGCTAGGAGGTCGAGAAACACTGCCATTGAGCTTTAGAGATGATATTCGCAGCTTTGGCTTGTGGGGAAAAAGCCACACTCTGTCTGGCAGCGGCATCACGATCAATCTTCCTGCTTGCTCTTATAAATATCCTCATCCTGCAAATCCGAGTGAAACTACATTTCTTTTCTCAATCAAATAGCTGCACAAAAAGCGTTGACAATGCACCGAAATTCAAATAATGATTTCCATCGGAGACAAGTTCTTCACTGTTCTTCCACTCTCACACAGCTCCGAGTCCTTCCTGAAGCCTTCCTGATCGCCATCTTGGAATGCATTCTTGTCGGAAACCATGAGAAACTATGGGGATCATGATATATATGCATGTCACACCTTCTGGTTGGAGGGCCGTGTCCGAATCGGATTTCAACCGAAACCTCCAACGGAAAGCTTTCTCAGTGAGTTTGATGCGCTGTGACTTGGAATTTGAGATGGTAACATAGCTTTGCAGAGCCTCGCCCGCCTTCATCCTCCTTCATCCCATTTCTATAAAGATCGCTTCATAGAAAGGGACAGAAAAGGAACCACTCCAAAAACCCCTTCCTCTAAACCCGCGTTTTGGCATCGCTGACGAATTTTACGACATTGACGAAAATCAACTTCCGTGTATTCATTTCCATTATTATCTGCTGTTTCATCCGCCGTATCGACTATGCTTCTCATTTCTTCCTCTGTCGCTGGATCCATAACCCTCACACTTGCCATTGCAGCGCTTCCAAATTGTGTTTCTGCCTCCCCCCAGGATGAACAACCCTATGGAGCGATATCTTTGCCAGATCGTACCTTGCTGATCAATGCCGATGGTACCTTCAATCATAACAAGGCCGTCGTTTGCAATGCTGCGACTGCACTCAAGTATCGTCGAAACTTGATGAATCTCCAAGGGAATAGTGGAGGATCTCTACCAGCGGTTCATGACTTCGTCTCTTTTCTCGATATGTCCACTAATCTTAATACTGCTTCAGGGTATGAAGCTGATTGATATTCCACTGCGTGCTCCAATGCAAGTTCGAGGGCAGCCTGACGAGAGTCTCACGGATGAGAACGACGATTCAGAATGGGCAGGTAAGCTGCTCGATGATGTTTCTGGAAATTGCGTAGTTCATTTTTCTATAACAGGCATGATTACGATCGGTGTACCTGGCCAAAAGTTCTTAGTGGACTTCGATAGTATGAACATTACTTTCTGATAATGCAAACTGATCAACTATTTTTGCTCGTAGCCGGCTCCTCCGACCTCTGGGTACCCTCGTCGCTGTGTACTTCCACTGCATGTTCAAGCAAGCACAAATATAATTCGAGCTTATCCTCAACTTCTCAAAATGAGACCGGCACATTCTCTATCCAGTACGGCGACGGGTCTAATGTATCTGGTTCAATAAACTCTGATACCGTCACCGTCGCGGGAGTCAAAGTTCAAAGACAAAGATTTTCCGCTGTAACTAATCTATCGTCGAGCTTCGCTTCTGACCCAGTCGATGGTGTCCTCGGCCTAGGATTCCCTTCCATCTCAATCTTGAAAGCTGATCCTGTTTTTGTGAGCGCCACTAAGCAAAATGCTGTCACCACAAAGGCTTTCAGCTTCTACCTTGCCAAGAATAATTCTGAGCTGTATCTCGGCGGAACTAATGCAAAGCTATACAACGACCCGATTGAGTACCACCCAGTGGACAAGTCAAATGGATTCTGGCAGGTCAAGAATGCCAGCATTACTGTCGGGGGACAGGCCGTCTTATCGGACTTTGATACTATCATTGACTCTGGGACGACGATCATGTATGGACCCCCGGACATGGTGAAAGAGGTGTATTCCAAAGTCGAAGGTGCCGAGGTATTTGACTCCAGTGAAGGTTTTTATTCTTTCCCTTGTGATAAGGTGCCGGAGATCTCGTTCAGCTGGGGTGGAGAAAAGTTTGCGATCTCGTCTGAGAAGTGAGTGTCATATGCATCGCATCTTTTCGTCTGATTATGAAATAGTCTTTTCATCTATATCAGTTTTAATCTAGGGACTACTGCTTCAAATGCCTCTACCTGTGCTGGTGCGCTCGCTGCTAAAGACCTCGGACTTGGAAACACGACTCTATTACTTGGTGATAGGTTTGTTCAGTCTATCACCCCTTTCGAATGCGCAATTTTGACCAAGTAAACCTGTCACTGTTTATAGCTGGATGAAGAACGCCTACCACGTCTTCAGCTTGGAAAAGACTGCTGTTGGATTTGCCAAGCTAAAATAATGTTTGAACTTCTTCAATCATTGACATTCCCAGATGTACCTTCATAGTTTAACATGCTCAATCGCACTATTACAAGTGGGCACACTTAATTGAATTGAGGCGCTAATCTTTTGAATGCAGACTACTTAGACGCCAATATCTTTTTGGCGACAGTTCAACGTTCGGCGCTCAGGAAGAACCCAGATTTACCGTCATGATCAAGAGGTATAGAGTCTGTCTTCGGGAAATTACAACTTTGATTCGTCATCATTGCAACTAAGATTCTTTTCGAGACCCAGAATTTCGACCCATCTCGATGGGTCAATCGCTGATGAAGATACATAGTCCTTCAATGTTGTGCATCTATGATCTATGGTGATATTCCATCAATACGAGTCCCTCTCACGGCGGATTTGCACACTGCTTTCCGTGAAGAGGGTCAAAAGGAGCGTAATGAGATCTTGTTACATCAAGATTATAAACATTGTATGAGTACGATATGTTTTAGGTGACATTGTCTGTGGGTATCAACCTGCATCGACTCTTAAGGGTATGCCCGAGCTTTCCAGCTCAGGGCAGTGGACACGTACCCTTCCCGCACGAGCGCTGATCTGCCAATATAATAGGTCTCAGCTCACTTATCACGATTTACATTGCTCATCACGCTTTGACCTATTCCTGACCTATTCCTGACCTATTCTGACATCTACATAGTACCGCTCAACGCGGTGATTCCTAGTTTCACTTCTCTGTAACATGTTCCATTACGTTCTTTCTCAGGACCCCGGAAGCTCCTGCAAAATCCCACCCGCCCAGGCGGCCTGAAGTATGCTACAATTTTGGCCTGAAGTACGCTAATGGATAAGGAATGTCACGTGAAATCGTAAGAATTGCTCCGAAAATACCGAATTTTTCTTCCCCAAGCCTGGACGCATCTTTCTGTACGTTTTATTGACTATACATCGCTGCTTCCGGAGCTCTTCTGAGCTTCTTTGCCCAGATTCTGGTGCCAGAGCTCCACCTACCTCCATTGGGCCACCAAGTCAGCCACCAGATATGTACCAAAGTATGCTATCTCGGACATGGCTTAGGAGCTTGAGCCTTCCAAGGCCTAAAGTACGCTAATTTCGGCCAAGGAAAATGCCAAAATTGGGTCCTAACTCGGATGGGGCTTCCATTTGATGAACGGGTGATTTGAGCCTAAGTCTCCCTAATTTCTAGACTCAATTAGATTCCTAGGTACTATAAATGCCACTTATATTTGTTTTTTGCCTCTGAATTCCCCTCGAGCTGGTATCTCGACTCGTTCATAATGGCTTCCACTGTCTGGTCCCTCTTCAAACCTACAGACCTCATCCGACTCACTGCCTTCCTTCTCCTCACCTCCTACTTCTGGTCAGTCGCTGCCCTTGATAAATCAGTCGCTCCTGGTGGAAACTTCGACTTTTCCAATTGGGAGCTTCAGCTCTGCACTGGATCCGAGGGCTCTCCTGACACTGAATCCAGTTCGTCCCTCAAGGGTGACGGTGGCTATGAGGATGACAAGTACTTTTACACCTCTAGTACTGACGGTGCACTGGTCATGAAAGTTCCTGGATCCCCTTCATCTTCTGGCTGTGTCACAACCACCAACTCTCTTCATTGTCGCACGGAGCTACGTGAACTTGGTAGTTGGGATCCCCAAGATACGAACAAGCTGACCGTATCGCTTGCTGTTGTTCAAGCCGATGACAGTGAGCACGGGACTGTCATAGGACAGATCCATATTGATGATAGTGTTTCCACCAAGGTTAGTTGGCATTTTACTCATGAGCTTTGCTTTTCTGATAAGAAATCACTCATAGCCGGTCATTGAGCTGTATTACAACAGTCAAGGTGTAATTGCAGCTGGTGTAGAACAGACACGTAGTGGGGGGAATGAAAAGTTCACGACTTTTGAAACTACTGTTCCGCTTGGCACCACATTCACGTATGAAATTGACTATAGCGGGGGAACGTTAAAAGTTACTGTTAATGGGGAGGAAATGACGCTCGATACATACGATTTGGATTCACCGAAGAGCTATTTCAAGGCGGGAAACTATAATCAGGGATCGAGTCCATCAGAGGTTGATTTCTACTCCATCGCTATCGAGCATTAGAATATTGCTCGAAGGATGACATGTACTGTACGAGAGGCTTATTCCTTTTCGCTACTGCGCTGTGCGTGAGCGATAAATACATTCTAATTGACTGTCAAGCACCTGGCCAAAAAGAGGTATGGGAACTCACCAAAAGACTATGGGTAAAAACCGGAGTAACCTGGAAGGGAATCGAATTTGGGAATATTCTCAGCTGCGGCCTAGCTGATTTCAAGGACGCCAAGGGCAAACGAAAACCCGAAGTGTCGAGACTCTTCAGAATTCTCATTTCGGAATCCTCCTACCTAATATGGAAACTAAGATGCGAAAGAGTAATAGGTGGAAAGAATATCACCAAAGCACAAATAACAAACCAATGGACCTGGACAGTCGAGAGCAGACTCAACCATGACTGCCTACTTACCTCAAAGAAATTCTCCACTGGGAAGATATCGAAGGAGATGATCAAAAAAACATGGGGCAAGCTGGTCATGAACAAAGACCAATTCTTTGAAACACTCGAAGATACCGGGGTTTTAGTGAGTATACGTATCAACACAGGGATTGGATAATATGAGTATATGCAACATGGTATTTATTTTCAAAAGACACTAACCTATACAGCGAAGGACAGAAAACATTGATACGGAGTCTCACACAATGCATCTCGATGGTGCTAGTGCGTAACGCATTTCCTCGGGGAGATACAAACTCGGCCAGACCTTGCATACCAGCGGCCAAAGAGAGGCGACGTTGTCCGTCTGCTCAAAGGTACCAAACGCTCCAAAAAAAAAAAAAAAAAGACTGGCTGTAGTTCGCTTTAGTAAGTCAGTCCGAATTGGATGGATTAGTTGGATTTCATGAAGAAAAGATGAATGAACCAAACAGAAATGTTCGTCCAAACTTCTAAAGAAGTACCTTCGAGATCATCGCGTGCTCGTACCCACTCGCCCTCACAGCATAGACACCTGCTTGAAAATGAAATAAATGAGGGGATTTTAGAGTCCGGATTTTCAACGACAAGTGCACGAGTGAAGTGTATCCATTATTAGATCAATGTACGTAAACCCAGTTGCAGCAAGCTGGATATACCTAAGATAAGATAAGATAGAATTTCGAGGTATCTGCTATGTAAATGCCTGTTCACCGTATCCGTCAACTCGTTCACAGCGATATTCCTTCTCATCAACTTCTTCCCCCTCTCCACTCCATAGGCAGTCCCTTCTTCCCTTGACTCGCGCTTCTTCCACCCTTACCGAAAACGACAACAACCCCTTCTGTACCTGCTCTTCCCGTCCTCCCTGCACGGTGTAAAAAATCCACGACGTTCCTCGGCTCATCGACGATAAAAACGTGTCGAACTGAAGGTGCAAAGTCAAGACCACGGGAAAGGAGTGAAGTCGTAAGGAGGACATGAGGAGTGTTGGATAGTGTCGGCGTTGCCGGTGTTGAAGGGGTTTTCGAGGTGCGAGATGAAGGTGATGCCGACGAAGAAGTGACGAGAGGCTGCAGACGGCGTGGAGCCGAAGAAGTCGAGGACTGTCCTTCCGCGGTAGGATTGCTGTCGGATGAATCCCTTGACTTTGACCTCACTCTCAAGAATCCTTCTAAATGCTTATTCGATCCGCGCCTTCGTTCAGAACCTTTTCTATCAGCCTTATCGGATTTTCCTTCTTCGACAGGAAGGACAGGAAGGGCAGCGTTCGGGTTATCTTCCCCCGCCTCGACGATAGTCGAAAGTGAACTAATCTTGCTCGTCAGCGTGACGGTCTTGATGCCCTTTTCCTCCAAATAAGCGCCTAGATCGTCGACCTTCGCGGATTTATTGCAAAACACAATGATCTTGCTCAACTCCGTTGGTCCTTTACCCATATTCCCCATCCATCTACGCTCATCTTCCATCCAGACAGCCCTCAACCGCTTCTCAATATCCGCAAGTTTATTCCCTCCACTCCAATCCACTTGTTCAATTTTTAATGAAGTTGGGAGGCGATGGAGACCGGATGAGCGGAGTATACCAGCATTGGGCCGAGGGCTTCGACGGGAGCGGCGGGCAAAAATCGCAGGATGGTGTTGTTGAAGGTATAGCAGGAGCGCGGGCGGGATGGTGGCAGTTGTTAGGATGAGGTTGAAGGGATATCTAGTGGGTGTTACGGAGGCTGCTGAGGTTACTGAGGTCGATGAGGAAGACTGTAAAGACTCCGACTCTGACGCCGAGTCGGGACGGTCATTTCCCTCTTTAGGCTCCTCAGCCACATCCAAAGCCACATCAGGTACCTCAGGATAGCACTCCGCACTCAAGACCTTATCCTCTTTCACAAAAGTTACCTCCTTTCCTCTGGCTTTACTGATCTCTGCCAGAAGCAGGCGAGTGAACGAGTTGAAGTCGGGATCAAATAGAACGTCGGCCTCATCTATTATAACCCATTCGATATTGGACAGACCCATTTCTGGCTTGCCTATGCTTCTGCGTGTATTTGCGTGACCATTGTTGGCATCACCGGCATCTGCGCGATCCCAACCCCTCCCGAATATCATCTCGAGAAATTTCATGGGTGTACCGACCATGACGTCCACTGGACGGGTAAAGCCAGAGGTTGATGAACCCACTAAGTCTGGTAAAAGATGTGCAGAAGAATTTCTCGGTAAAGGTCGGACGTCTAATTCAGTTACTCCGTCAGCCATCTGTTCTCCCTCGGTCTCGGTGACTCGCATTTCTCTCAGAATTATTGATTCCTTGTTAGAAGCCCGGTTTTTATCCTTCTCTCGATTATTAGCATTTTCGACATTGGCTTTACTCGTGCACACCACCCTTAGCTTGATCTCATGGGACAGCGTTTTGGCGAAACCGGATAGCTGTCGGGCTAGTTCGTGTGTAGGTGCAAGGATGAGGGAACGAGGATTGTAGGCGTATTTAGAAGCGGGGCCGTATGTTGAAGAAGTTTTCTGAGCATTCTGAGTCAACTCGGATACTTTGAGTGATTGAAGGAGAGGAAGTAGATAGGCTATTGATTTTCCCGACCCCGTTTCAGATGCGAGGAGGAATTCCTTGTAAGCAGAAGGTTCGAAAACCGGTTCGAGTGTAGAAGGAATATTAGAGGAATCAGGACTGTTCACTGCATCAACAACCCTTGCGATACTCAGTCTCTGTATCTCAGTCGGAGTTGCTTGCGGACCAAGGATATCGTTCAAGCACGAGACGAGTCCTGGAAGAAGAGGGGGAGAGCTGAAGGTAGATTCCTGGGTTGACGACAAAGTCATCTGGACCGTCGACAGTTTGCCTTTACGTTGAGTCTATAAAAGCGTCGGTGAACATGTAAGAGAGCGATAAAACTAAATATTCAGAAAGAAGTATCAACCTACCAGAGAAGGTGGAGGGCGATAAAACTCTTTCAGTTGGGGTAAACCACTGGAATTGGTGGCTATTTTTGGTTTGAGAGGAATATGAGGCGAAGATTTATGGGTTGACCGTTCTCTATGTGGATCTTTCGGAGCTTTTGCTGTCTGTGGTATGTCTGTCTCCTTTACGGGGACTGTTCGTTTCGTCTGAGTTTGCGCTCCAGTTCTCCATGACCGAATTTTGGACCCTACACCACCATCTGTAAATTTCCCGAAATCTGCTGGCAATTTTTTATTTCGTCCCCACGTTTGTTCTGATTCTGCTTTCTGATTGGGGATTTCATGTTTCCACGTTCCGTCTCGTTTCGCAATCCGACTTTCCAGTTCCTTCCGCCTACGTTCAACCGCGTCAACCTGCATACCCCGCTTCATCTCATGTACCATTTTCCGGTGTCTCTCTTCCCCGGCTTCCTTTCCATGCCTTTCAGCCAACATCTGCGCCCACTGGTTCGCTTCCTGATTTCGTTCGGTTTGGAAAGAAGCAATGCGCTGCCGAACAGCGTCTTCTGCACGGATTCTTTGGAGATTGCGGGACAGGCGCGGGCGGTGGTTTTCATGTGTCTTCGGGGTAGATGATCTGGAAGATTGTGCCGGGGGTTTTTCAGACGACGGTGGTGACGGAGATGTCCAAATACGACTAGTTTGTCGAGTTTGGGTTCTTTTTCCTATCCGAAGACCGGGATTACATGGACAAACATATGAAGAGAGGGTATCACTTACGTTTGGACGGGTCCAACGCATTATTTTCACCAGTTTTGAATGCATGTACAGAGCGCGTTGAAGTTTTCAAGGCCCCGAGCCCTGTCACTTCTCGAAAAGAGGAAAGCAGAAACACGGACGCAGACATAGCTTCGTACGAAGGCGAAGCCTAGAAGTCAAACTAAAGTTCAAGCCTGTAAGCCTGTAACGGGTTTATCAGTGACTGCGACAATATATTTGAGAAAAGAAGGGCATGAAGAAGATTGGTAGTCTGATCTTTGAATCTTCGAAGTTCAAGCTTACGGACCAAGTTTGAAGGCTCAAGCCCAACTCGCGCAATACCAACGTCCTACGAAAGGCTCGGTCAAAGGTCGAATTTTGTTCCGGCAGGCAAAAATCTATGATTGACCATGGGCGCTTAAACCGGCGTTCAATCTTCGATGCCCTTCATTCCTCTTTTCACCTCCCTTTCCAGACTCCGAGCGTAGATCCCCGGACGCTCTAGGTGCAGAATTCTTTCATGTAGACATATGGCTGCCCACCAGTCTAACGGTATGTTGGAAGGACCTTCCTTTTCTGGCCGATTCTTTCCGCTTCCACGTGACTCATACTATTTAGTTTGTATTTCACACGCTACTTCCCCTCAGCTG
>MU795268.1:0-34890 GCA_027886305.1 Lentinula aff. lateritia | reverse complement strand
AACTAATAAATTGACAGTCAAATATCTTTATCTAATCTACATGATATCCAGGAAATTTCCACGGCTGAAAAAGATGCCATCCCCCCAGTGATTGTTATATTAAGGCATTCATTGAGTGTTGCACTTAGCTGGGTGGCATACTGCTTGGGTTAGCTGAAGGGCGCTCCAGTGTGTTCAACTTCAACAAGTGCAGTCTCCTTCAACAAGATGCCCATGTATTTTTTGAAGCAAATCAATTGTTTGTAACAATATTAATCATGCAATTGTCCCTAATTATACCTTTTTTTCCCTTCATGCCTCAAAAATGGAATAAGCTATTGCTATTGACCTACGTGTCCTGCTGATGTGGGTAGAATGTGTATGTAGAGCCTTTTTCTGGAGTGCTTGTAGATTCATTAATTTGGTTACATAAATACTAGGAGATAACAGTCCTTGAATATCTAGGAACAGCATAGAGAATTGGAGGGTAGGTAGCTGCTGAAAGATTGGGCTCAGAAGATCAGCGGAATTTTGAGTGCCAACGAAAAAATCTCACGGCGCCCTAAGTTCTGCAAATAGCAGTAAAGGTATAATGTATGATTACCGTATTTCTATTCTCAATGAAAGTCTCAATGAAAGTTCATTGCTCAGTGCTCGTGATCTGGTATATGTACCAGTTCTACTGCACGCCTGCACACCTCATCTATACTCCATCTTTCCCCTTTGCTTAGTCCATGCTTCAAATCCAGTACATCCCCGATCTCATCACATGCCATTAACACAGAATCAATGTCCTCTTTCGTATGGCTCGCACTTACGCAAAATCTAACCCGCGATGTGACAAGCGGTGTCGCAGGATAAGCCACAACGACGATGACGATGGGAGTCTTTTGGTCCTTCATCATCCGATGGAACATGATCATTTTCGCTGGGTTGAAAAGTAGGAGGGGAACGATGGGAGAGGAAGGATGGCCATAAGTAATGAATCCAAGCTTGTCAAGTCCACGATGGAGGTAGTATGAGTTAAAAGAGAGGCGGCGGAGACGCATAAGACCTTCGGCTCCAGAAGCAAGGGGCAAAGGAAGGGACAGCCAGTGAGGAAGGGCACGTTGAGATATTGGACCAAGATGAGGATAATCGACAACCTGGTGAAGGGTAGATGACGATGAAGAGGGGTGAAGTCCAAGTTTGATGGCGCCAGGAACGGATCCATCATCGTCGATGCTCATGATGCTGGCCATACTAGCAATGATTTGAGTAAGTACTGGGGGGGCTATTGCTTCTGTATAAGCACCCGAGTAGCCACGGATTCGGAGACGATCAATGAGGGCTTTATTTCCTGAAAGATACCCTCCTGAAGCACCAAATGACTTTGTAAACGTTCCCATGAGAACATCAACCTTTCGTGGATCGACACCAAAGTAGTCGCAAACACCGCGTCCGTGAGGTCCAATGGCACCAATGGAATGGGCTTCATCCACGAAAAGATAGAACTTTATGAATGTGAGTTGATGAATAAAAGTAATCAGAACCAGAGAACTGACCTTATACTTTTCCTTCAGCATTAAGACACTAGGTAGATCGACCATAGTGCCTTCCATACTATACATCCCTTCGACAATAAGCAGAATCTTCTTCCAAGGACGATGAGTCTTAGGCTGTCCTTGACTTATGGCCTCTCGCAGAAGGGATTCGAGAGCCTCCATGTCATTATGCTTGAACATCCGCACATGCGCACCACTACTTCGAGCTCCAAACCGGATGGACGAATGGTTTAATTCGTCTGAGATAATTAGACATCCTTTAGATACCAGCGCAGGAATGAATGTAGAATTGGTTGCGAAACCCATTGAACTAATCACGGCAGCTTCCATCCCGACAAATTTAGCGACCACGGACTCGGCCAAGGTGTGAAGGTCAGTGGAACCGCCTTCAAGCCTAGAGCCACAAGAGGTCACACCGTAGCGCTTCATACTCTCTTCAACTGCATCAGCACAACCGCCGCGTGCTTGTGCAAAACCGAGATAGTTGTATGAAGAGACATTAAGGGCGCGAGTTCGCGTGTCCAGGATAATTTGAGTTTGATTGCAGTCAGGTGTGTAGCGGTCCAATAATGAGATCGTACGACCGGCAACGCCTGTGACAGGTTGAAGGAAGCACTCATCCATACGTTTCTTGAGGCGACGGGTATAGAACGAGTCAAAGTCAGAGTTGAGGGGCGCGTAACCCTATGAACGGGTTTGATCGTCATTTGGTACTATGGTAGCGCATTGAAAATCAAAAAAATGACATACATCATGAGGTGTGAGGTGCTTATACGACTGTGCACGGAACCGTTTTCCGAGAAAGTCCCTCAAATGGCCAAGGACAATGAGAATAAGATAACTGATATACGTCGAAAAGAGAATGTAGTACGGAGGATCTTGTTCGTCATGCCGAGGAACTGGCGCCCCTTGGGGATGCTGCGAAATGTGTCGATATTCCTCATTGTAACAGTGACCAAACTCTGTATGAACCGTCGTGTACAACTGCTCAGAGTTTGGTGGTTTGCCGACCGGGATAGCAAGACCATCACTGTTACCACCATCTTCCTCAGTAAGAACTGTGTCTTCAGTAGAAGTCGTGAACGAAGAGGATAGAGATAGCGCTGGTGTCGAAGTCGGGGTTCCTCGCTGAGCATTTCTGGCCCTTGCATCTGCCTGCGAGAGCGCAGAAAGGTAGGACGCGGCCGTGGGCGGTGAGGACGGCGAGTGCTTCTGCTTTTTAAAGATTGACGACGTCGGCGAGCTTCCTCTGTTTAATGCCATTGGTGAAGTTGGGTCTGAAGAGCGAGGCATATTGAGCTCTGGTTGAACCTCACTGTCAATTAGTAACTAATAAAAACCGACGCTTAAATAAGCTATATGGGTTCTTCGGCACTTGTCCGGCCCAGCCTTATTGTTACAACGAACCACGACCACCGGTTCATCTGTGTCCAGGTCCAGAATGTCCGACTTCGACGACGAACTCCTAGAACTGGTCGAGGCTGACCCGAGCAAAGAGCGCAAACGAAAACGGAGCAATGGTAGCAAAAGTAAAAGTAGTCATAGCTCCAAAAGACGCAAGGCGGAGTAAGTGATGGGGTCTATGCGCACTGTGTTGTTCAACTTTTCTCTTTTTAGAGTGTCTGACGATGAGCCGGAGAGCGAGGAAGAGGAGGATGACCCATATCCTCTTGACGGCAAATATATGGACGAAGCTGACATGCAACGGTCAGTAGCCCTGCGCTCTATATGTACATCGATAGCTCGTCGTTGAACACCTTCCCTCATCATCTTTAACCAACAACAATACCTATGAATAATTCAACATGGCACCCAATGTCTTTGAATTTCAAATTGCTTTCAAAAAAGGCTTCTGCAGTTGCCAGAAGTTGAACGTGAAGACATAATCGCCACACGAATGGAAGAGCGGCAGAAGGTTCTGGATAAGAAGGCGTTAGTACTTCTGCTAAAGGAGCAACGAGAAAGAGACCGATTAGGGGACACAGACGGAGGACCCACAGGGGTAGCCAAGGCTGCCAAGCGTGTGTTTATATCTTATGTTCTAAACCTCTGTTCACTTGGCCTGCTATCTCACAGGCCAACACACCGCTCGAGGTGCTACAAAGGAAAAGAGTAACAAGTTAGACGAGTTGAAAGCTAAACGCAAAGCCAAAGACGAGAAGAGTAAAGTGAGTTGGGACTCCTGCCATGGCTCTGTGATTCAATAGCAATTGATCATGTCCCTCACAGAACCGCTCATACTCTCCCAAGCGGGAACGTTCTTCTTCTCCGATGGATATGGAAACATCATCATCCGACGAAGATGAGGACGGAGTAATTACTAAAGATGAGCAAGAAGAAGAGCGTGCTAATCGACTATTAAACGGCGGCCCCAGTGCTGTACAAAAAAACGAGATACCGGCTACTTTGGAAGATTTGGAACGTTGCCGTTTATCTCGTTCTTCGTTGCTCAAACATTTCCTATCACCGTGGTTTCCTCAATATATTAAAGGAATGTGGGTGCGCTATCTAATCGGGGGTGAAGGAAGAGAGCCTGTTTACCGGATATGTCAAGTCGATCGTGAGTATCGCGCTTATGGAGCGTCCTCGTCATTAATTCGGCCTTTGTTCCTCAAGATCTGGTGGACGAGACTGTCAAACCTTACCGGATCGAAGAAAAGTGGTTCGATCGTCAGGCTGAGCTCGTTCACGGTCAAGCAAAGAGAAAATTCAATCTAGATCAAATTTCAAATTCTCGATTCACTGAGGTTCACCACATTCTTTCAAGTATCTCTCAACGGAATTACTAACATTGCTGGTTCTCGCAGAAAGAATTTGATCGCCTTCAAAAAACGTTAATGCAGGAACATGTTCCTCTACCGACCAAGTCTTCAATTGATACCAAAGTAGCAGAAATGCTCCGACTTACCTCGCAACGATGGACAGAAAGCGATGTTAGCAACATGCTCAACAAAGCTCGTACCCTCGGCTCCCAACGACCACCGGGATGGACAACTCTAGAGCGTTCTCGACTGAACCAAGCCCGAACACTTGCCCTGCGACGACAAGATCACTCCGAGGTTGCTGAATTGGATGCCCAAATTGCTGAGTTTGACGCTAAATACGGAAATGGCGACTCAAATGGGAATCAAGATGAGAATGGACGAAATAGGAGTGGGAGTGACGTATTGATAAAACTCAGTGAGAAGAATCGGAAGGCTAATGCGGAGGCCGTGCGAAGGGCAGAGCAGCAAGAGGCAGAAAGAAAGAGGAGAGAACGAAAACTTGCGATGAATGGTAGTGGAGCGGCGACACCGGTTGACCCTAGTGCGAGGTTGAAGATTGTTCCCAGGACCTTGATCACAAGAACACCAACACCCGGTCCTTCGAGGTATGTTATTTTTTTCCATTGAGGTGCAGTCATAATGAATTTGCCAGACCTGGGACTCCTGCCGCTTCTGCGTTGTCCAAGGAAGCAACTCATTCTGCTTCCCCTTTGTCTGGCTCGTCCAAGAGCAACGGACAATCATTCGAAGCATCTGTCATTGCATCCCTTGAGGTTGATCTGGGAGATTTCTGAGGTTCTGCTGTAGTGTAGGGTGGATAACAGAGTAGAGTACAGTTATTCACGTGTAGATTTTTTTGTTTGCCCAAGGGTATCTAGAGTTGTGCGTATAATCAATTGCTGTATACTAAGATCTTATGGATACGTACAGTAACAGGTGAAATGAGAGTGAAGTTTTAATTACTCAACCTATTCTGATTCCCTCTCCAAAAATGCTGTCCCACTGTTCTTCACCTTACTCAAGAACACCTCATACCACTTCGCGATCATACCCATCGGGACAGTAATGTCAGGCCCCAAACTCGAGCTCGATGCAAAACCAGATATATAGTTGAACAGATGCCTGACGATGCGTTCGGCGAGCAACGTCGGATCTGGTGGGAGTCTCGCGATGGCAGCAGAGTTTGTATGATGAGGAGCCTGAACCTGCGATGGGGTAGATTGAGATTGAAGCTGAGGAAGGATGTGTGTCAGGGGTTCGATGGATATACCAAGAACGGCGTTGGTTTCAGTGTTAGGATCCACTTGCGTGGAATTGGGTGTGGATCCAAAGGCGCGGGTGGTTGTGGAAGAAGTAAACGAGGAACGAAGGCGGAAAATGGCAGAAGGTTTTTCGTTCGAGAGCCTGAAGAAAATCGTGTCAGTTACAAGTTGTGAGAATGGATCACGCTTACATTCCTAGGAGTTGAAATCCTTTTCCGGGCCAATGTAAGTGGACTGTAGCCCCGTATCCATCTGGGAAGGGTATAGTCCCTAGGAGAAAAACACAAACATGGTTGATACTACTAGCATTTGGCAGTTCAAATATCGCATGTGTCTCATCGATTTGTTGTATATTTGTCTGTAAAAGGCGGCCTGCTACGATGCAGCCGAACATGATCTAATCTGATCCAGGAGGTTGGAAAGGTAGAAGATGTTGATGAAGTTTGGGTGGAGAACCTTATACCAATGCTACGGTCATTCGAAAACATTCTGGTGAGTTCGCGATCCACGTGGCAGTATCGATGATCTCGAGTAAGCTAAAGGCGTCCTACGACTTACTTGGGTTTTACACTTGATGCAATATTAGCCTGACCTCGGCTATCTTTCGGTGATGACTCCGGTAAATCTCAACGAAATTACCGGGCGTTCACTTTAATGCATGTAATGTCCTCGTCTCAGCTTGCAAATACACCATCATGACTGCGCCTAGACGGCTAACACGAATCTTGGATTCACTTAACCCCTCGACAGGGGCACCAATTGGACAATTGAAGCTAGGAAATATCACCTATGAACTAACAGATGCGCTAACGCCGTCGCGATTACCTTCAAACTCCAGTTGGGCGTGGGCCGGGAAGTCTCTGGAAGGCAGTATGGAAACCCGAGGCTCGTATTTGCTGGATCCAACGGATAAAATGAACGCGGAGAATCTTCACTTTATGTTGCAAAAATATCTACTGGGTCAGGATATCTTTCTGGTGTCACAACCTGGACCATATGCACGACGTCTAGCATTGACTTTTGCGAGTCTGATGAATTTAGAGTATGAGTATGTTGCGTTACATAGGGATGTGGGTGAGACGGAGCTAAAGCAGGTGCGTCATTATTTGCCACAAAGTGATATCTGATTTATATGCTATATCTAATATACAGGGAAGAGAAATTCGAGACGGAGGCAGTCTCGCATATGTGGATAGTCCTGCAGTTCGTGCGGTTAAGCACGGTCGGTTGTTGATTTTGGAAGGCATTGAGAAAGCTGAACGAGGTATCATGCCGATACTGAACAACTTGCTTGAGAATAGAGAAATGAATTTAGACGACGGGACGCATATAATTCATCCACACCGGTATGATCTACTCGAAGAACGTCAGGATAATCTCATTCCGGCTCACAAGAATTTCCGGGTCATTGCAATTGCTGCCCCAGTGCCACCGTATCCCGGATATCCTCTCGATCCTCCCTTTCGAAGTCGGTTTCAAGCGCGTTTCGTCGACCCACTTGGTGCACTGCTAGTGTTGTCCGGCTCTTCTTCCGTTGGCTCCAACACGACAGTGTATTCAGCCCTCCGGTCCGTCATCCTTGCGACACAATATTCGTCCGAATCTCGACATGCGCTTGATTTTGTTCCTTCAGCAAAATCAGTGCTCCCCGCATTCCCGCAAACGGCGTTGTTGAAGCTTCGCGCTGTTTTCGCGAAATTCCCGCCTGACGAAATCAAAATCGAGCCTTCCGTTCTTGCACAGATCTTTTTGACCATCCATCCGGGGTTGATAGACGCGCAATTCCAAGCTTGGGGACTACTTGCGAAACAGATTGAAGCAACTGGGACCGGACTCGAACTTGGCAGCCCATCTGATGTCGATTTCGGTCTCTGTGGGTACATCGCTATATCAATCGAGCGTATCAGTGAGACGACAGCAAGAGTATTTTTCTGCGGTCCAAATTCAAAATCCACAGTCTCCCATATTGTTCCTTGTGGCCCTCAGCCTTTCCGCAGGTTTCCGCTGCGGGAACAAACCTTTTTAGATCACTCGGACGAAATAATTTTGGTGACACCCCGCTTTCTCGGCCTTCTCACTACTTTTCTACAGGCTCATGTTCTTGGCTGGGATATTTCTTACCTCCCACCCCTGCTATCCTCTACTGCGAGTACCTCGACCTCGACGTTAGTTCGAATGTTTGCAGAGGTTCGTGCTTGTTTCCGGAATACCGATTAAGAACAAACCCTATTCTTCTACACAGATATTAGGCTATGAAATCGAAACAATTCACCTATATAAAGAACTAGGAGGACGGGAGATCATCATGCGGCGGCGGGTACTATCTGACCGTAATAACACTACGAAGTCTAGCTCTACTACGACTACATGGGAGCCTTCTCCTCTCATCCGTGGCGCTTGGAGCGGGAAGCTCGTCTGGCTGGAAGGTATAGACGTTATTGCGGGTACCGGCGCCGCAGGGAGCCTATCTCGATTTGTCCAGGATAGGGAGATAGAGTTGTGGGAGGGACGGAGAATTGTGGCCAAGAAGGAAGAAGAAGAAGAGGTTGCTGACCTCCTCACCACTGCTCACCCTTCTTTCCGCCTCTTCGTCACCGCTTCGAAGTCTCTTCAATTGAGAGACTGGCTTTCAGACGAGCACGCAAACATGTTTTTTACGATCCCCTCTAGACCTATGTCTTCTTCGGAAGAACGCACGGTACTGGTGAACACCGGGTGCGACCCGGCCGTCGTTGATCTGTTGTTGACATTTGCAGAAAAGTATCGTCAAAGGATGGACATCGGAGTTTCATCTGCGAACGTAGGAAACGGACACAACAGTAGCAGCGCAGTTCAAAGAAACCGTAAACTAGGCACTCGCACTCTCATCCGTATATCTAAACGCCTGGCACTGTTCCCACAAGAGGCCTCACAGGAAACATTAAGGAAGATATTTGACCACGCGTTGCTGTCAGAGTTTCTACCGACAACGGAGCGGATGGTTTTGAATGGCTTATTGGAGGAGGTTGGACTAGGTAGTGCTAATACCGAAGAAGATAATTCCTACTCTCGTCCGCCGTTCATCGACTCTGATGCACAACCTGCAGCATTGATATTCCCCCCGCCCAGTCGTACTGTCCCAAGCGACTCCTCCCTCTCTGTACCAGCCCCTTCTGCCACCGCAATACCTCTTTTTGATCCTGCTAGAGATCCTACTAGATCCGTGTCACTAGTCCCCTACATGGATCATTTCCATGATAATGCCCTCCAAACAGGACTAATGAGGGATCTTGCAGTCGAGATGGAGATTATGGGCGAGAATTTGGTATTGTTGGGCAATCAGGGTGTGGGGAAGAACAAGATTATTGATAGGTGAATTAACTATTTTCAGGCGCTTCTTGGGTCTTATTCCTTTTCATCTGACTTTAAGGCTTTGTCAACTTCTTCGTCGTCCAAGAGAATACATTCAACTTCACCGGGATTCGACCGTGTCCCAGTTGATGTTCACAACGTCCCTCGTCGACGGTGTTCTCACCTACTCTGACTCTCCGCTCCTCCGCGCAATCAGGTTCGGGAGGGTAATGGTCGTCGATGAAGCGGACAAGGCTCCAGAGCATGTTGTCGCTGTGTTTAGAAGTCTCGCTGGGCGCGGAGAGTTGACATTGAGCGATGGAAGGAGGGTAAGGAAGAAGGGCAAACAGGGTGAAAAGGAGCAAAATGAAGACGGAAGGGACGATATCATTGTTCATAAAGATTTTAGACTAGTACTGTTGGCCAATAGACCTGGGTATCGTAAGTTGTTGTTCTCTACTTCTATTTCCTCTGCTAACATCATGAATGTTTAGCTTTCCTCGGAAATCACTTCCTCCAAGTCCTCGGTGAATCATTCTCACCTTACGCCGTCTCAAATCCGGATCAAGCATCTGAACGAAAGCTTCTACAACAGCTTGCGCCTGACATGGATGAGGACGTGATTTTACGGCTCGTTGGTGCTTTTGCCGATTTGCGGAAAGAATATGAGATGGGAAAGGTGGGTTATCCGTATTCATTAAGAGGTAAGTCTTTCTTCTTTCTACATGATGTTACTGTGTGGTACTTAACTGATGCGCCAGAGCTCATCAATCTCGTTCGGCACATACGCGCGTATCCAAGTGATTCATTGGATAATGTGTTCCGGAACGTATTTGATTTTGATGTATACAAACCAGAGACGATTGAGAAGCTGAGAGAGATATTAGACCACCATGGGTATGTTGAGCCACACTTGTTACTATCATCTCGCAAAAAAAATCGTACACAACGTCACTTCTCACGACTTTGATAGGTTGCGCGTTCAACACCTTGGTATTGACGCTGCCCGTGAAGCATCCTCTTCCAAAGCAGTCAAAGACGTGCAATGCATTCCCAAATCACCTACGGGGCCCTTGAAAGATCCCAAAGAAGGTGAACAAGATGATAAACAACATGTAGGTGGGAATAGATATGCTGGTGGGGTAAGTTTTGCTTCCTGTCTTTCTCTTGCCTTCCGTTGAAAATTTTAGGTCGGAGGAAGAGAAACTGCGGGACTAGGAGGAAGAGGTGGTTATAAACGGTTGTACAAAGGCGGTGATATTAAACAAGTATATTTTTTCTCATATCCTTTTCTCGCAGAATCTGTTTACCAGTTCATACCATCTCCAGCTCCCGGAAACGGTCAAACGGGAGGTGCCCGAGGAAATACGAGAGAAAGCGCGAGAAATGGCGCGTCAAGAGCTTCTTCGCCGACTTGAAGAATTGGATATGAGCGAGATGGAGGCTAAAGGATACGGACAACTACTCCAAGCGACGCAATCACATATGTTATCGCTCTTTGACTTACTAGAGAGTGCGTTTTTTAGGCTCTCGATGTGATTATGCGCTGAACCCATAATCGTGCATATGTTAATACAGACCTCGCTGCGAAAGAAGAAGAGCGCATATGGGTGAAGAGGCAGACTGATGGTGAATTGGATGACAGTCGTCTAACGGAGGGTATCACAGGGGAGCCGACAGTTTATAAACGACGTACGATGGAAAAACCTGAGACTGGAAAGCCTCAAATCAAGTGATTGTTTTCTTATTTCGTTTGCTGGCCGACTTCTCTGACGGATTACGTATCCTATATATAGGCCAAAGCGTATTAGATTTATCTTCGACTTGAGTGCGTCGATGTACAGATTCCAATACGATGGGCGTTTGCAAAGAAGTATGGAAGCTGGTTGGTGATATTTTATATATCCAGTGGATTCAGCTGATTGAATTACAGCTGTAATGCTAATGGAGACCTTCGACCGACTCTCGAGAAAGGACAAATATGTTTGGGATGTGAGTCAAACCTTCTTTCACCCTCATAGTACATCTATGTCTTGAGTTGACACATACAGATGTGTGGCCATGTAAGCTACAATGTTGCTTCTGACTGGTTGTGAATCTGACAATACTATCACCATCCCCTTCAAGTCAGGAGATGAACCGCTCATATCACTAGTCACCGCTGAACAGCCACCCACGAAAATCAAGGAACGCTGGAAGGTGACGGAGAAGATGTATATGATACCGCAATATGCTTTTGCGGGCGATAACACAGGTAAGGAAATGAGATTTCGTTCTGCGACAAACGGTCCTATTTTCTTTTCCACACAGTCGAAGCGATTCAGAAAGGCGTAGATGAAGTTGCTAAATTTGATGCAGGTACACATGTTGGGCCTACTTCTACATGTGGACAGTACTCACTGTGCAGTAGACGATTGGTTCGTTATAATTATCACTGTAAGCTCAAAGACCAGTTTCCGTTATCTTTGATTAATGCTTTGTGGCAGGACGCAAATTTTGGGCGTTATCAAATTACACCGGAAGAAGTTTTACGAGCGATGAAGAGAAACACTAGAGTTCATACTGCTTTAATATGTATAGGGGAAGGGGCAGATGCGCAATGGTATGTTGGCTTTGTGACAACCTATTCATTAAATTGACCAGGCTATTTAAGGATTGAAAAGGTTCTGCCTGGATCAGTTTTCCGAGTGAAAAACACAAATGACATTCCAATGGTTTTGAAAAGCATATTGCTCTCAATGGTTAACGAATAGGTTACTCGAAGTAGAGTGCGCGGTTGATGTGTGCAGATGAAACAACACAATTGGTGGTAGTCAGGTGTTTACATTTTTTCGGATTAGATTAATATGCGATACAGTGTTATCTCTGCCTATAGATTAATAGAATTACACTTGGACGTCGAAGAGACTTCTTAGGGTTTATTTGCCTCTTGCTGAACCTGTCCTTTATCGCGACGAACATTTCCTGGATCTGAATTCAGCATATCTATTCACTGCGAAGACTGAACAGTCTTACCAGCTATCTGCTGTTGCGTGTCTCCAGTAACAGCACCCACAACGGAATCTATTTTGCCTCCTACACGGTCGATAGTACCATTAGCGTACTCTTTAGCCTGAGCGGCATTGTATTCGGCTTCGCCCTGGACATGTTGCTCTTTGCCTGCTTGTGTCCAGGAGTCACCGCCAACGGCGTTTCCGAAAGCCTCTTTGGCAGTTCCCATCGTTGAGTTATATTGGCCATTGAGTTTACTATGGAAGTCTGTGTAAGGTGTCTTGATCATTGGGGCGAACAAATCTTACCTGGGCTCTGAAGAAGTCTGGTTGGAAGACATGATTGTTGATTGTTTGAAGGTGGATATTTTTGAGTAGTTTTTTCGATGTTATATATCGCTTCGGACTCCATTTCGTCATAGAACAAACGATGGGAGCGCTTGTCATTACGTCATACAACTTGGGAGCGTGAAGAAATTACGTAGTTGCAAGGTCATGTGAGAATCACAGGTGCGTTCTACCTAGACCCGGCCCGCGTGTCTAATATTACGGGCTTGTGACCATAGATGAATGAATTCCTCCAAGTACATAGAGTAGGCACTGGCAGCCCAGGCAATCATAATTAACGACCAAATTTACCTGAAACTATGCAGCACCATTTCGCACGAACGCAAGGAATGTCCTACACGTACAACTAGGCAATACCCCGCATTTCCCCGCATCCCGCAAATTACAACTTGAAAGTGAGCTACCTTCCGTTGTTGTTCTTACAGCCATCCTGCAGCTTCACTTCTTGTTAATCTTTAATTTCTACTCTTTATATGTAACATTCGAATCCCAGAAACACACGAATGGCGAGTAAAAAGATCCCCTTTTCCATTCAAGTTCTCATGCTGACTCCTTTATAATAATTCTACCAATAATCCCAGGCGCCCAAGAAAATTGGAAAAAAGCCTGCTGCTGCTCCTCTGTCGAAGGCAAAGGCGGGTAAAACGAAGAATCCGATATTTGAGGCCTCTGCGAAAATTTTTGCTATTGGTGCATACTGTTCCATTCGTTTTCGTTGGTGCTATATTTCAATGTATCCTGATTACAGGGCAGGACATCCGGCCTCCAACTGATCTTACCCGCTTCGTTAAGTGGCCCGAATACGTTCGCTTCCAGAGACAGAAAGTGATTCTTAATCAACGACTCAAGGTTTGTTTTTTCTTCTCCTGTTAGTATTAAATATTCCTTTGAGGCTGATCCTCATTTTCCCTCGAAGGTCCCTCCCGGCATAGCTCAATTTAGTCACACACTAGACAAGAATACTGCTACACAATTATTCAAGCTGTTTAACAAGTATCGCCCTGAGACAAAGGTAGAAAAAAGAGAGAGATTGATCAAAAGAGCTGCAGAGATTAAGGATGGGAAGGAGCCCACCAAAGATGTATGTATAATTCTAGAACATTGAATCTCCTGCTTTTTCGTTGACGTAGATACTCACCCTTCTTTTTAGGAGACTAAGAAACCTCATTTGGTGAAATATGGCCTCAATCATGTCGTTGCCCTTGTAGAGGCTAAAAAAGCGTCCCTCGTTGCCATCGCACATGACGTTGACCCGATTGAACTGGTCGTCTACCTGCCCGCCCTCTGTCGAAAGATGGGTGTACCATATGTCATAGTCAAGGGCAAAGCGCGTTTGGGGACGCTGGTGCACAAGAAAACAGCGGCAGTTGTAGCGATTAATGAGGTCAGGAGCGAAGATCAAAGGGAGCTGGTCACACTCATCAGCGCTGCAAAAGCAAACTTGTGAGTGCCTCAAGATTCTATGATATCATATGATGAAATGAAGTGGATTCCCTTTTACTAGCACGGACAAATACGAAGAACAGCGTCGTATTTGGGGGGGTGGTATTCGCGGTCCCAAATCTGCGAATATGCTTCGCAAGCGGGCTAAAGCTATGGGGAAGACTATCAGTGATGCAAATGCTCAGAAGCTTTGAGCTGCAGCCAGTTCAAACGCGAGTTGGATTTTCGCTATCAATTTAACATCTTATGGTATACAAACGAAAACATGAATGTTGTACATTTGCCCCTTCCAAAAAATCAAATTTATCATGTGTCTTCCGTTCGTTTTCACTTCCACATATTTCCCCACAGGCTTCACTATTTCTATCATTCACATAGCTTCCTCTTACATCTTAGCCACTTTCTCATTCCCTCTTTGTACACATTACTTTACCAAGTTCATATTCTTTTCTATTGCACTCTTGTTTACCTTTTTTACTGCGATTTTTTGAGGAATGTATCTAAATGCAAATAATTTATGGGCTGAAATTCATGCAAGCAAGATGGATTTCCCTGGAGAGGGGCAGTTAATGTTTAAATTTGATAACAGAATGTGTACAAAAAGTCCTTGGAGATCTCATTTGTACGAATAATTATCTGCCACAATCCTCAGTCCATGCTCTTTTTTTAGACTCCAATTCACCGCCAACCGCTCAGAATTTCTCTTGATGCCAAATCAATGATCAGACGGATCAGCACCACTATCCCCAGTACTAACACTGCTTCCTGTACCGCCGCCACTACGACTAGTGCTCCTTGCATATGAATTCACATACATATACATATCCCCACGCTCCAACCAATCCAGCGCTGTTCGCGCTGTCTCTAGATCTTCACGATCCTCTCTTCCGGCGTTACCAACGATACCATTTCCTACAATCAGACTCCCAACACTCACCCCACCTGCACGAGCACCTACACCTATACCAGGACTATCCGATAAGACGGAATTGGGAGAGGATGAACCCAAGTTTCCGTGGGCATGGGCATGAGGGTGACTATAAACCCCGATACCAGAACCAGTGTGTCCTAGCCCGCTGGACGCAGCAGCAACAGGTGCATGAGGATGAGGATGAGGATGTCCGTGTGAATGAGGATGCGTCAATGAAGGATGATAATGATGCTGATCAACTATTCGACGTAGAGTACCAACGAAACCGGCGTCACTTAGAATTTTACGGGCGCCTGTGAGACCTTGGTTGCGACTGTGACCACGCGTTCGCCCTGCTCCAGCCGTGGATGGCTTTAATGAAGTATCCGTTGTTACACTCGAATCGAAAGGACTTGTCCCGTATCCAATTTCCATGCTATCTGCGCCGCCGGCTTCCTCGTCATTTTCTCCTTGAATTGCTCTTGCATTTGTTCCTGATTCTTCCATATCTTTGGGGGGACCAAGCTCTTCCGCGATGGCGGCTGCACTTGTCACCGAAGCACTCAAGTCAACCTTCACCATCTCTAGCACAATTCTAATCACTGGTCTCCTGACTTCTGGCCCTTGTTCGGCTAGTATTCGGCGTAAGGCATGTGCCATCCCGGGACAGGTAAGAATCATCCGATGATGATTAACGTCTGAAGAGTTAACGAGATTTGCAAGCAAGGATGCGGATTGGATGAGAACATCCTGGGATGAAGAGTAGGGAGAATGCGATATAGAACCGGGATGAGATGACTGAGAGGGGGAGGAAGTTTGATTGAGGATTGAGGTGAGGCGGGAAAGAAGGAGAAAGCCCGTAGATGATGTTGGTGAAGATGACGTAGGGAAATTGAACGGATTCCGAATATCCAGCTCATTAAAAACAATGGAAATCCCGTCTTCGTCCTCGGCTAGATTGCGAAGAATGTTGAGGACTTGTTCGAGAATCTTGGCTGAATGTGAACTCAAAAGACTAGCAATAAGTTAGTACAAATTTAGAGGGAAGAAGGTTTTGCCTTCTTACTCGTCAAGCTTGCTCCTTTTCGACACTGACACCTCAACACAACCAGAATCGTTCTCAGGATATGCAGTAGATTTTTGCCGATGCCAGCCCAGAACGCTGATTACTTGCCGCTTAGTGGCGGGCCCTGATTTCCTGACAAGATTCTTTACCGCCCAAAGTGAATTGAACCGAAGACTATCCTCTGTATCAACATCAGATTCGGCGTCAGGATAATCAGAGTCTGCATCCAGATGATCAGAGTGTATGAATTCAGCCAGCCTAGGGAGCAACCCATGCTCAATGTAGATTGATTTGAGTGGACTGAATTCACAAACAGCATTACAGACCGCGCGAAGAGCAGAGGCTACAACACGGATATCCTCCTCTTCCGATTCGCTTGTACCTAAAGCCGTCCTAGGGCGAGCCTGCGGCCAACCCATGAAAGCGGCAAAAACGATCCAGCCCAAGCCAGAGTCAACAAAGTTCGTGCGAATTACGGCAACGCTGCGGGTAAGAGCACGAGCAACATGGCAAGCAGCACATCGCAGAGATGTATGTGAGGACAGGAGAGCGGCAAGAATGAGTGAGAGAGACGATTGAGATTGGTGTGAAGAGGAAGGAGAGCTATGCAGCTGAGACGTATCATTACTACCAATTGATTGGGTTTCGTCCTCATCCTCGGCCAGTGCTCTTCGGATATCATTTGAGAACAGAGATATACTAGCCAAAGACAATAGAGTTGCTTCTCGCAGACGAATATCAGCTTTGGGCTGATCAAGGTCGTGCTCGAGCCACGATTCCCATTCGGGACCTGTGAACAATGCAGATGTAGGCGGATTTAGGGGAGGAAGCAGTGGAAGGGATGTACACGGGGGGGTCAGCCTCCGCAAAGTAGTAAGCAGAACGCGCAAAGCTCCGCGGTCGAAAGCAAGTTGGGCATACACTGGAGAATCTGTCAAAAGTTGAGATAGAATGAAGGCAGCTTTGGCTGAGTGAATTGTTCCGTTTACAATAATGGCCATAAGGACGCTTAGAATTGCATCAACTGCTGGTGACGGGCTCGACGACGTTCTAAGAATGTAGGTCGCACAGAGACACGCAGACAGCTGAATCTCGCCAATACAGGATTTTGCGTGATTGACGATATCCTGCAGAGGCAGCTCGTTCGCTACTGCAGGATTATCCTTTGCCAGGGCAGCCAGGGCGAACAGAGCATTTCCAAGCGTCTCCTTCCTACCAGTAAGCTTTAGGAGGATGCGAAGGACATAACCGCTAGATGCAGATGGTCTCGTTGCCTCCCAGCCTCGCCGCTCCTTCTTCTCCCTCTCACCGGCGTTCCGCCACGCACAAAGTCGTTCCCTCACTGGCTGCGTCCGGACCACATTTCCAATCATGCCGGCAGCAACACCTGCCTCCACACCAGAAAGCATTGGTATCCAGATATCCATTGCTTCCGAGCCAAAGAACCATTCCAGTCTCTGTACTGCGGCTCCAGCGAGCGATTGCGCTTCAAGTGTACCAAAACCCCATTGCGGAGGCCCTGCAAGCTCGGCCAAGTCACCAGATATCCCGCTCAATGCACGGACCAGTGCCAACCTCAATTTCACTTGTGTAGTTAGTGTGGTTGATAATGCAGATAAACAGCACCTCAATGCATCTTCTTCAATCAACGCGGCCAATATTGTCGCATCAGCTGTGTGTCCTCCAAGAGATGCAAGCGACCCCAGGATTTGAGCCGCTTCTGTCCGCACGTCGTCTGCAGCCATTACATCTATCGTAGTCTCAACAAGCATCCTCATCATTCCATGGTCTTTTGCGAGTCGATGTTTTGCTGAAGGGGTTCCAATAATTCGATTTTTTAGTTGCTTGAGTTCGCTGAGTGGTGGTGAAGTTGGATGGGAAGACGGCGAAGAGGCAATGATTGCCATCGCAAGCGACGGTGACGGGACGGTAACAGATGGTAAGTTGGAAATTGGGTTTACGTGGTCAGGGATCTCGGTCCGAGCCGCTTTCATGTCCCGGGTTACACTGCGGGGATCAATCCGTTTCCTCGTCGAGAAAAGGCTGGGTTTAAAGGGAGGTTTGGTACATAAACACCACAATTTCCGAACAGAGAAAACTTCAAACAATCCTTCCATAAACGGAAGCATTCTATAGAGCTACTATTGGGAGAATATTGTGAATCACATCCACTTCACATTAACAGGTTTTTTCTTATTATCCTTGTGTAGAACATTCTTATTTGTATCGCGCTAAATATTTAGACTTTACTAAAACTATCCTATCAGAGTGAATTGTGACAAAATCCAGATGCTATTTTCAATATTTGCCCAATACTTTCACCAGGGAAAATCAAAATATCGTATAAGTTACTGCCTCATGAAAACAGTGAGGATCTTCATCATAACCTCAGAGAGGTTATGCATACCTGATGTCGGAATGTCTCAATGTCCAGAAGTCGCTGAGGTCGGAATGTCAAAATGTTGGTATGTCGCTGATGTCGAGAGGTCAGAACGCATGGCAACGATGATGTTAGGGATGTTGGTATACATGACGTGTTGGGCATTGTCTGGAGACAGCAAAGATCATGATATATTATCTATTGAAGAATGTACAAGCATAGCGCTTGAGGATCTGGAAGTGCTTGGGGACTGTAAGACCTGGGTCAGAATTGGTCTTAGGGGTGGATTTGGTATGAGTGGTTTACATTGTAGCGTGCTAGGAGCAAGCTGGAGCTCAAAGAGAGCAACGGGAACTGTGACCGAGGACAAGAATGACCTAGTGGTAGTACAGAGTGGGAGATGTAACCCTTGAGGGGGTTCCTAGAAGGTCCAGGGAGGTCCCTAGGACAATAACCAGCAAAGATTGATGTTAGGAGATGTAGGAAGGTTGTGTAGTGCAAACTGTGGTAGCTAGGAACATTAACGTAGGACTATTACAGCTAGTTGATGTGAGCCTCAGACATGAGAGCTCCCAATGGAGTGTGAGCCTGGGAAGGAGGTCCCAAGATGAGAGGGGTAGTGGTTGGTATCCCCAAGCAGTAGAGGTGGTAACAGAGAAGCAATAAGTAGGTGGGTGTGATGGAAAGCTTTGACATTACTTAGATCAATGTCCCAGGACTTGGGGAGCAAGTAGGGAGCTTGAGGAGTCTTGGGGGAGGTTGGCTCACTGAAACAATGGATGTTTGGGAAGCTTTAGTATTGGTTGAGAGAAGTCGAGGACTCACTCGGGTTGCTTAGACGTGAAGTAAAAGCATATATTGGATCGCGTAGACAATTGTAGAAGCAACAGATAAAGATAGAGAGACAGAGAGTAGAGAAACTGAGAGTAAAGGAAATTCCATATAGGTAGCAGATTCAAAGGGACAGGGACTGGACCTATGTAAAGGGTGTGTGTTCAAAATATACCAAGCTGGCACTTAGGGCATTTACAGTACTGCTTAAATAGTTATTGGGAAGTTAGCAAAGGAACATTGGGGAATTTGGTACTTGTAAGGTGTACAATCGAGATTAGCTACTAATGGAGATAGACATTGTATATGCAGGGTCCCGATCCTGCAGGTAATGGTCAAATGCCGCATCGTGGAGGGAGCTGTGAGTTATATTGAGGAGGGGTTAAGATGAGGTGAGGGTTTGGTAGAGTAGCCACGAGGGAGGTCCTGCGATGAAAGATCTGGGTAGGAGGCTCAAGGGAGGCTCTCTGAGGATAGGTACCATAGGGGAAATGGGCCAGGGCATGACATTACCCCCCCTGTTAGTTCTTTGCGCCCTCGAGAAGGACCTGTCGCATTGAAATCACCTGATCAGCATGTGCTGCTTTCAAGAAGTTTTTTGTTGAAGTTTCCCAAGGGCTCCTCTCATACCTACACTTCGTTGTTCCATGAGTTAAACTCTTTTTACGATGCCCTCCTCTTCTTCCAAACCTTTGTTGCCTTCGGTCCCCACACATGCCATCCTTTGTTGTTCCCCATCTGTCGAATACGGCACTTCCTCCTTTGCATCTAAAAGGGAGGCTGAACAAGATCAACTTGCCTTTACGATTGAATCACCCTCTCATCCTCATCTACAGCTTTTCAAAAATGTTTTCAACAGGGGGAAGTCATTAGCATTCTATTGTTGCGATGAACCACTCTGGCTGGTTCTGGCATCTATTGCAGTTCCTTGTTTGAACTGCACCAAGCATCCAGAGACTTGCAAGGTTGCTGATGGTTCTCCTCATTGTGCTTTTTGTACTGGAAAGAAAACATGCAGCCTGGGGAAGGTCCTTTGCCACCATTATTTTGCACAACAAAGTAACCAAGATTTAGCATATAGTCGGAGGTTTCTGGAGTTACAAGAGACCCCTGCTCATCGTGCTTCCTAGAGTATTTCTGACAAGGTCTGGCATCAATACGACAATGTCCTGCATTCTCAGACCTCCTCAACAACAGTCCTTCTTGAATTAAACATGCTAAATGAGCAGGATGCTCAGGCAATTGATCATCAAGAATTAGCAGAGTTTCAATAGCTTCAAGGACGAGAAGCTGAATTGGCATCTAGGCGTAAGCTTGCTCATTCTCCAGCTCCTTCTCAGGTCCCCTTGAAGAGAAAGCATTTGAGCAAGTCCACCAACAAGCACACGCGGTCTACAGTTGCAGCGGAGGTGGCTCTCCAGTCGGTGAGGCTGGTTTTTCCTCCTTCCTGGCCAGTTCCAGCTTCTGTTGTTCAGTCCAGCTCCCCTCCCATTCTTCGATGGTGGCATTGACCTCCCTCGATTCAGTTCGTGTTGGGGGGCAGGTTAGTTTGCTTCAGGGTCCATCTCTGTTGGCTTAGATAGCCAAGGTTCCACAAAGCTTTTGAGAGCTAAGGAAAAGCTTCAATCAATCAATTTGAATCGTTCTAAGGATTTGGTATATTCCTTTGATCAAGGTAGATTCAGCATGATATGTGCGTTATTGGTATTGATATGGGTATATCAAGAATTGGGGTTTTTGAATCAAAGTAAATTAAAACCGGAACACACAGACCCCTACAGAGGGCTAGAACTATGTACTGGCACAACTATACAGCGTGATTTGCCCTTAAGACCAACAACTGATCCTAAGTTCGAAGAATACCCAACAACTGGATATAACTTCTTGCAGTCACAAGGAGCAAAACACGATGTTCCTATACTCTCAAGTGCCGGGCCCGAATGGCTGCTAGCGAAGAGGCTTCAGTCTGGGGGGAGTGTGTCTTTCCTTTTTATGGATTAGCACTGCAACGTCGTCCCAAAATCACTTGTATTCCAGATACTTCTGATCGATATTTATACACACAGGATATAGAATCGTCCAGTACAATTAATTTAATAAGATAAATGTTCGGAACCATAAGCAAACTTCTACAATAGGTCATACATCATTTAATTTGAATCTATTTGTTCTTATTTGGCCCATATTGGTTCTAAGATTCTGGTATACCTCCAAACATGGCTAGGTACTTTGGTATTCATTTAATCTTAATTGTTTAGAGAATGACTCAAATAGTGTTCATCTGTCATTGATGCTCAACACTTCCTTCGATCATTTGTCATTCCGTCTGGAGGCAAATCCGCTCTCCTTGTTTCTAATTCTATCAATCCAATTCATCTGGATTAAACTAATTACTTCTCTCTTTCAAAAGACACCCATTGTGTCTATACTCTATCAAGGGAGTTGTGCATAGTATTCATTTAATTGTATTTTTCAATGTTTTCTACGTCAGGACTCTTTGACATTCATTTGATATGTCTTCGGAGCCTCGCAGTATTTCAATCATCTTTCTAGTCATTTTCCTCAACCATGCAACCTGATTGGTCTATTAGACTAAATCACAGTCTTTTGAGATTAATGCATGATCTCATTCTAGAATATGTCTTTGACAATTCTTGAGTTTTAGAAAGTCATTTTAAGTCAAGCCTCGGCTCATGGTCACTTGAGTAAGTTCTTCTAAACTCCTGCCAGTGTAAGGTCAAATAAGAATACTGTTAAGATCATGTACACCGTGTAACCGTGCCAGAGGCTACAAGGTGTCTAAGTGTGGAAGGTCGAGTGGGACAGTAGTGAAGTTATTAACAACACCACTGGTACGCCGTTAGTCCCCGGAGATTGAGAACAGAGGAGAGGAGAACTAGTAGCAGCCAGGTCGGAGCGGCAGTAACGCCGACGATGGGGAGTGAACCAAAGAACTTATAAGTCCTAAGGTCAGAGTAGGAAGAACTTCAAGGCGACGAGCCTGAAGACTAGAGAGTGACAAGAGTTCAGAGGGAGACTCAAGTCAAGGGCATTAAGAGAGTGATCTAAGATGATAATTAAACTGAGGAACTACAGTATCATACAGGCAGTATTTATATCTATGGATCAGCGCATCAGTGCGGAGTGCCAGACTAACTACTAGGAGCTATAGGTGTAGTACCTGCAGGGTAAAGCAAAAGACAATAAGGAGAGACTAAAAGGAATGGGTATGTGTAGCGAGAAAGAACAATAAGGAGGAAATTACAATAAAGAGTATATCTCGGGATACCGAGCGGCAGAGCGAGGTGCTGAGGCATGGGCTTGACAGTATCCCCCTCTCAGGCTTGAGCCCTCGAAAGCCGTTAGTATCGGGTTGTACTATCAGTTATCAAAGGAAATTTTCCAAAAGCCGTCAGCATCGGAATTTATCCTTTTAGTCAGCAGGAGAAATTTTTGTTGGTCCACCGTACGCCGAGTACAATTTGAGGATTAACCTGGTCTGTGCGCAATTTTGACCCTATAAAGCTAGGTGGGTTTTCGCCTTGGACCTCCAATCCCAAAATCTTCTAAGTCCCGCAATGTCCACTAGTCGAACCACCACCCAGACCACCTCTGACATCGACTCCATCCCGATCACTGGTGGAACTGCTAATCAACCTCCAGCCCCGATTCGCCCCACCACACTGAGCGCTTCCGACAAGGAGCGGGAGCTAGAGAAGCAGATGGAGCGCAACTAGGAGAGGTTGCAGAGATTAAAAGAGAAGAGGAAGGCCAAGCGGAAGGCAGAGGAGGAAGCAGCTAGGCGGACTGCAGAAGAGGAAAAGCAGTGGGAGGAGGCTGCTGCTCGGGCTGCTCTCGCCAGAAGGAGAGATGAAGAGGCAGCAGAGAAGAGGAGGAGAATTGCGGCGTCGGCAGCGGCGGCGAGAGGTTGCCAAGGGCCTGCTCCGGGTGAGGCCTCCACTTCTCATAGACAAGTGGAGGTAGAAATTCTCCAAGTGGTTAGGAAGGGAAGCGGTAAACAGAGTGTGGAGGTAAGTGGTCTTACTGTCCATTGACCATTTGCCTGACCCAAGTTTTTTCTAGGCTGGAGATCCCAATGATGGCAATGACGGGAGCGACGATGGGGATGACGAGGACAACGAGGACGAAAAGGCACCCTGCGAGCAGTGTCATCTGAAGAAGATTCCTTGTCTACAGCAAGAGGGCAAGAGACACATGGTCATCTGCAAGCTGTGCCACGACTTGAAGGTACAGTGTTCGTATTCGGGCTGACCAGTAGCGACAAGGCGAGAAGGGGGATCCGGGGAGAGATTGGCGGTGATGGAGAGCCAGTTGGCTCAAGGACTTGCCGATGTTCGGTCGTTGCGGGAAGCAATGACCAGAACAAATCAATACCTTCGGCAAATCCTGAGAAGGCAGGACGAGGTGAATAGCAGATTGATTGCCATTGAGACTAGGCTGTCGATGGCAGGGTCGGCAGCACCGGGACCTTCCAGGACCGTGTCGGTGAAGCTGAGGGTTCTAAAGAGAAGGAGGGTAGAAGAGGAGACTGAGGAAGAGCAGGAAAAAGAAGAAGAAGAAGAAAAGGAGAAGGAAGGAGGAGAAGACGAAGAAGAAGGTGACAAACCAGCGCCGAAGAAGGCCCGGTCGGAGAAGGGGAAGGAGAGGGAGGAATAGAGTAGTAGAGTACAGTAGCGGACATCGGACATCGGCCCTTCGGCCTTTTCTTGTAATTTCTTCTATCTTGTCCTGTTATAATAATTTTTTTTGAATTTGTATATATAAAAATATTATCGCGTTTTTGAAACTGAAAGCGAGCGGGCCGCGAGGCGGTAAAAGGAATAATTAGTTGTAGCATAAGTAGTGTTAATTGTGAATAAAAAATAAGTAAATGAACCATACGAAGGAGAGAGTAATCAATATAAGGAGGAGAGTAAACACTCAATTTACTATCATCGTGTTTACCCTCTAGACGCACGAAGTAAGCTTCAGCGGAGCGCGGCGAAATTGGGGTGAAGGAATTATAAATGTTTTCAAGGTCCAGGCTTGTGAGGGTAGCAGGTGTGGAACGCCGGTACCAGTTCATCAGCATGTAGTTCGTCAGCAGCAACCCAAGAAAATTCATTGTCGGTACCTTCGTAACCGGCCCACTGAATATAATACCGAAGGGGACAACGTTTGTACCTTCTGTCCAACTTGGAGTCAAGGATTTTGGCAACGTTGTACTCCTCTTCACCATCAACTTCAATAGGAGGTGGAGGAGATTGAGTACGATTCGGGAAAGGGTTCAGTGTAACTGGCTCCAGCTGGGAAACATGGAAAACCGGGTGGATTCAGCGAAGATAGTCCGGGAGCTTGAGCTCATAAGACAAAGTACCAGATCAACTGATGACCTTGAAAGGACCAAGATATTTTTCAGAGAATTTTTCAGTAGGACGAGTAGATCGAATATGCTTAGCCAGAACAAATACTTCGGAGCCGATCAGAAACTCTGGGTGCGAGATTCTTTTCCTGTCAGCTTGTTCCTTGTAACGGGATTGAGCTAGAAGGATTTCCTCTCAAAGGAAGACATGGAGCTCATTGAGGTTGACGACAAAATCTCCGGCTAGGTCAGACTTCATGTCGACCTCGGGCCGAACGGTGATGTTAGGGTGGTATCCTTTGTTGGCGAAGAATGGCATAATACCAGTGGAGGCATTCGGAGTGTTGTTATAGGCAAACTCGGTGATCGGTAATAAGTGCGACCAGTCATCCTGTTGGTAGGAACAATAGATCCTGATGTACTGTTTGAGAGTTTGGTTGACACGCTCAGTCTGCCCATTGGCTTCCGGATGATATCCAGAGGTATAGTGAAGTTCCATGGAGAGCACTTTGCTGAGAGCCCGGAAAAATGCCGAAACAAATTCGGAACCATGATCAGAAGTAACATGATTAGGGACACCATGCTTAGAGAAAACGTGAATAACAAAGAGCTCAGCTAGTTGTTCAGAAGTAATGGTGTAGAAAGTTGGAATGAAAATAGATTGGTTAGAGGCTCGATCCACGACGACCAGGAGAGCTGTATAACCATTCGACATTGGCAAATACTCAAGATTTTTGTGATCGGTGACGACGTCGACCGGATCGCCCAAGCCTTCCAGATAATGACGCCAAGCTTTAAAGGCCTCGAAGATGGCCAGTAGCTCTTTGTCGTGCGTATCATAGTTAAGTTCAACCGCATGAAGCGTTCTCGAAAGGAAGGCTAGAGGATGAATTTCACCGTCAGCATATTGGATGGAAAGAGTTGCCGCAATGGCGTAATCGGAAGTGCCGGTCTCCACGATAAGTGGGTGATTCGGCTCCCAATGGGCCAGTCTCGGCACAGAAGTGAAAGCGAGTTTGAGATTTTCGAAGGCTTCTTGACAACTGCTATCCCAGATCCAAGGCGCACCTTTCCGGGTAAGCCGAGTCATCGGCACAATGATATCACTGTAATTGTAAATAAAACAATGATAGAAGTTTGCAAAACCCAGGAAGGACTGAATGTCCTTAACCTTCCTCAGGACCGGCCACTCTAGAACTGTCTGAACTTTCTCCTTGGACATAGTCAATCTGTCGGGAGAAAGAATATAACCCAAATACTCAACAGTATCCATATTGAATTCACACTTCTCGGGATTAGTGTAAAGCCGATGATGGCAAAGTCGCCGAAGAACCTCCTTGACGTGTTCTTGGTGTTCTTCTGGCGTATCAGAGTAGATCAAAATATCGTCAAGATAGACAATGACACAAACATCGAGCATGTCTGAGAAGATATCGTTAACAAACCGCTGGAACACTGCGGGGGCGTTCGTAAGGCCGGACGGCATAACCTTCCATTCATAAGAGCCATATCGGGTCCGAAAGGTGGTTTTCCATTCATCACCTTCCGCGATTCTGACTAGATGATAAGCATGAGCGAGATCCAATTTGGTGTATATTTTAGCTCTTTTCGGAGCGTTGAGAAGATCTGAAATGAGTGGGAGTGGGTAACGGTCCTTCTTGGTGATACAATTGAGTCCACGGAAATCGACGCAAAGGCAAAGTTTGCCATCTTTCTTTGGGACAAAAAGGACTGGAGCGCCGTGAGGAGAGGAAGATGGTGTGATAGTGCCAGTAACCAGCTGTTTGTCAATAAATTCTTTAAGGGCTACAAGCTCATTTCAGATAAAGGATAAATTCGACCGAGAGGTGGCGAAGTGCCTTCTTCCAAGTCAATCTTCAAATTGTAGGGTCTGTGTTCAGGTAGTGAATCTGCAGTGATCTCGTCAAAGACGTCTGCAAACTCGGCATACTCTTCTGGAATAGAATGATGTAGTGGAGGGACAGTAGGAGCGGTATAGGAGTGGTCGGCGGCACGGGCCGCAACCTCTGAGTGAATAGCACAAAGAAGAATAGGTTCCATACCAGCGTCCTTGCAAGCCCTATTAAAGACTGCAGCACTAACCAGTGCAATGTCGCAATGTCGACCTCAGCGATTTCCAGTTGAGCAGCGAATTGAGAGACTGTAGGATAGGAATAGATGGGTTCAAAGGGGAATTTGGACAACAGAGGCTGAGGCCTCTTCGGCCGAGAGCGGGAGTGAAGTGAATCCCCAGGAGGGGTTTCCAGAATTGTTGGTATAACTGACGGTGAAGGTTCCAGTATCGGAACAGCGACCTTTGCATCAACAAGGTTGGTGGCAGAAGGCACAGACATCTGTGGAGAATCAAAGTGTGAAGTGTTACAGAACGTAATGTTTCGAGATGCCCAGTCAATCAACGGATTGTAGTGGGATAAGAAACTGTAACCTAATACTGCTTTACAAGATGAATCTAAATGTATAACATAAAAGGGCAATAGAAGCAGCTCGCCAGAAGGGAACCGAACGGCAATGTTTGCCATATCGGTAATGGGTTTAGAAGATAATGAACCATCAAAGAGACGAAGATTAACAGGAGGAATTTTGGTTGTAGGAATAGAATTTTGAGAAACATAACAAGTATCAATGAAAGAGTCAGTAGAACCAGAATCAACAAGAGTAGGAAATTTGAGAAGAGCAGAGATAGGTTCGGCCGGCGTGGCCGAATCGGAAAGCAAGAATTCAGTAGTTAGAGATATTACAAGAGAATGTTCAATAGAAGAAAGAGCGGACGTGTTGAGATATAACTCCCCAGGTGAGGTACAAACCTGATCAACGCAGCTCCCGTTTTGTACCGGGGAACAAGAGCTGCGGATTAGTTTTCTGAATCCTCTTCAACAACTATAGAAGTTGTGTTGGGGGTTTCTTCAACCTCGGCAGCGCGGCCCTTCGACTCCCGAGCCTTTCACTTGTTGCAGTCAGCAATCTGATGCTTACCACCGCAGAAGAGACAAAGGTTGTTCTTCATCCTTTGTTCCCTCTCGGATGGGAGAACTTTCCCATCGGCACCGAGATGGTTGAAGGCGGGGCATTGACTACCGGATTGGCCGGAGTTCGAAGAGTTCTGGGGTTTACCATTGTTGTTTGGTTTACTTCCAGAGAAAGGTTTAGGCTTCGGCGTGAACAGCGCCGAAGAGCCCGATGGCTGAGAGTTGTTCTGCTGGTTAGTAGAACCAGCTTTGAAGTCCGAGGAACCCTTTTTCGGGTTCCGAGCAATAAAAGGCTTACCAGCCTCACGCTTCTTAGTTTCTTCACGCTTCCAATAACAGTTGTTAATACAAAGAACTTCTTGATGATAGTCGGCAAGTGTCACCAGTTCGGGTAGATGTGCCATTTTGTCCTTGATGTGTTCTGCCAAACCTCGTCCATAAGCCCATTTCAGGGCAGCCATTGGTACTAGCAGCCAGGGTGTTGAACCGGATGTTGTATTTCCAGATGTTTTTGGTTTCCTTCATCTTCAGGTTACCGAGAGAATCTTCGGCCTTGCCTTGGGCATCGTAAACGCCAAAATTGTCCTGTAGCTCTTTTACGAGAGCTTTGAATGAAGAAGTCCAGGCGGGCAGAGAGTCAAGATCCAGATCCAGGATATCAGGAACAAACCACTCCTTGGCTGAGCCACTGAGGTAGGAAAGAGTGTAGTTCACCTTCCGTTGGTCGGTGAAGTACTTTGGTCGGTCATTCAAGACCAGGGCAAGATTGATGAAGAACATCTTGAGTTTTCGGGGGTCCGAACTGTCGAATATCTCCAGCTCCTTGACTTTGCTCTTAGATTCAGAGCTGTCAGAGGGTCAGCCGAGAGTGGTGAGAACAGTACCGAGGGTTTCAATGGAACCCTTGAATCCAGAAAGAAGTTCCAACATAGCGCGTTGCTCGTTGGGAATGTCAGGAGAATGTGGAGAACGGGGTCCACTAGGTCCACCAGGTCCACCAAGTCCGCCGGGTCCACCGGGACCATCAGGTCCACTGGGGTCATCCGGCTCACCACGTGGTAAACCGCCGGAGTGGTCATCCAGATCTTGGTTCTCAGGGTTGTCGACACCTGAATCGGCGGGGTCGACCAGAGGGTCTTGATCATCGTGATCACCAGCATCCAAATTGAAATGAGGAGGTGAGTCACGAGGAGAGTTTGAAGTAGCACGACATTGAGGTTGCTTACCCATATGGCGAGCTATAGCCTGAAGGATGGGGGAATCTTGTCGAGAGATAGATCAGCCCCAAGTCGGGGCGACCACGGGGGGTTGTCCACGACGAGGGGTCAGAACTTGAACAGGTTGTCCATCACCTGTGTATAAGGTACTATACTCGAACTGTTGATCCTCCTCCATGTCTTCAGGAAGAGTCGAGGTTGTGGGAACTATGGCTGGACCGAAACCGCGATTACGGCAACGTGGTTGACCAATGGCAGAGATAGATTCAGAGAAAGGGGCGAAAGATTGGGCTGTGGTGAAGAAAGTATTTTCTTCGGAGTTAGCTCTAGATTGAGCTCAGGGTTTTCAGAGGCATAAAAATGATATGTCAGTACGACGTTAATGGATTGAGTTTAATTATACTGTTAAGATCATGTACACCGTGCCAGAGGCTACAAGGTGTCTAAGTGCGGAAGGTCGAGTAGGACAGTAGTGAAGTTATTAACAATACCGCTGTTACGCCGTTAGTCCCCAGATTGAGAACAGAGGAGAGGAGAACTAGTAGCAGCCAGGTCGGAGCGGCGGCAATGCCGACGACGGGGAGTGAACCAAAGAACTTATAAGTCCTAAGGTCAGAGTAGGAAGAACTTCAAGGCGACGAGCCTGAGGACTAAAGAGTGACAAGAGTTCAGAGGGAGACTCAAGTCAAGGGTGTTAAGAGAGTGATCTAAGATGATAATTAAACTGAGGAACTACAGTATCATACAGGCAGTATTTATATCTACGGATCGGCGCATCGGTGCGGAGCCCCAGACTAACTACTAGGAGCTATATGTGTAGTACCTGCAGAGTAAAGCAAAAGACAATAAGGAGAGACTAGAAGGAATGGGTATATGTAGCGAGAAAGAACAATAAGGAGGAAATTACAATAAAGAGTATATCTCGGGATACCGAGCGGTGGAATGAGGCGCCGAGGCATGGGCTTGACAAATACCCTTGGTATGTCATACATGAAAGGTTATCCTTCGGATGTATTCCAAGTCTGTTATAACCCTGCTTGACAAACAGGTAGACTTTTATCCGAAGGTAGTATCGGGGATGGGTAAACTAACCACTTGTGGTAGTATGGGTGTAGGGTCCCTTCAACTATTAGACTGATTCAGTATTGACTTTGACTGTCAATCTGGGTCTCAATTACAGTCCTCTTGATACAAATCTACATGTAAAAGAGTCACAATTTACTGCATAGATGTCTAGCCAAAATTTAGGTGTGTCATTCCCCCCAAACTAAAGAATTTGACCGTCCTCGGTCATTTGTAGTTTTGGTATCAAGGAGACAATACCCAATCTGTATTAGATTGAATCAACAAGACTATATCTCCATTTAATATAAATCACTGGGTTTGAATCTCTACTCTCCGTGCTTTCCAATCAATTTGGATGCCCTTAAATGGGTTTCTAGTGCTCATATTATCAATTACTCATACGCCTGTTACGAATCGTAACAATTTAGCACTCAATTGAAATTGAATACTTTTTCGGTATTCTTAACACATTTAAAAATTTAATTCACACCCTTTAATTTCTTCCAATTGCTTTGGTTCGACTTGCAGACAGGTGTTTAGCCAGTGAAGAAACCGACCCAGAGGGCCGTTTTTTATATTCGGGTGATGAAAGTGCAAGAGATGAGGGTGCCAAGAAAAAATACGAATGAACACCGAAACTGGGGCTATAATGCTAAATGTGATCCGGAAGATGTTGGTTTCGGTTGTTGCGACGAGTGGCAAGCATGGCATTTAGGATGAAAGGGTTCTTTCGGATATAGAGTTGGAAGGTATCGGATGCCCACCTCCCAGCGGCTTGAATAGCCTGAGGGGGAGCACCGTCTTCGGCCATTGCGGTGGCACCTCCCGCTCGCATTGACTGACCCGCTCAGCGAGTGTCTGGTTCGAGGGCTCGAAGGCGGAGCATGAACCAGGACCTCGTGGGGATAGAGCCTGTTGAGGAGACCCACAGGTGGGGATGGAAAGGGAAGTGTTTGTCACAAAGTCGGATGTATTGTTGTAGGATGTGTGTAGGGTGGAGGTCCCACTTTGGGAGGATAACAATCCGGTTGCCTTCAAACAGGTGGTCGGCTTTGTGGTATGGGAGCCAGAAGGAGAAGCCGGTGTTACTGACCATCTCCAATGAGTTACGAGGCGAGACTTTCCTAAAGTTGTGGAGGGCACGGTTGTTGGGAAGTGTAGGTTCACCAAGCCACAGGAGTCCGCACGTTCCGGTGATGAGCATGATGGTGAACAGACAGTGATCATAGGGGGAGAGGTTGGATAGGGAGTTTTCAGCTTCTAGCAAGTGTTGGCGAGTAAGGGGCTGTTTCCGCCGGATGGGCTTGCTGCGAAGTTTTTTCATACCAGCGAGGGTCTTCTTGACCAAGGGCGAGTTTTGGTTCTGGCGAACGTTCGGGAAGTAGACTTCCAGCCTGTCGCATATGCCGGAGAGGTAGGAACCAACTGAGCGTGGTTCAATGTGATGCGACATGTAGACTACAAAGAAAGATAGAGTATCGGGGGTGGGGTCAAGTGGGAAGGAATGCATTGTGCAGAACGCAATGTAGGAATTTAGGTGGGAGTTGTATGACCGTTGGGAAGAAACATCGGTAGCAAGTCCGAGTGCGATGTTACGGCCTCGCACTAGCTCTTCTATGGACCAGGGTCTCCGAGCCGGTTGCCTGGTCGATGATAGTTCAAGGGTCATTTTTTTGTTTCCCCCAGCGTCAATCGAGGGGTTTCTAAGGGTAATATGGAAATGTTCGGTTGCATTTCCTGGACTCTGTCAAATTCGAAATGAGATAGAGCGTCCGCTACAGAGTTCTGGCGGCCCGATATGTGGACAACGCGTAAGTCTACATGTGAGTCAATTAGTAGATTGACCACGGCAATTAGGATAGGGTTGTATCACGGCTGCGCATGAAGGGAGTTAAACATATCCGATGTATTGGAGCTGTTGGACCTGAATGTGAGACGAGTAGGTCTTTTTGCAGAGCCTCGGTATTCAGAAGATGACACAAGCCATCGGAGGGCAAAGAGTACCGTTAACGCTTCCCAGTAGAAGATAAGGGAGGCCATTGGGGATGAAGGGTCCGTTCTCCCTGCAAAACCTAGATTCCTACTGGGGATCCAGAACCCCATCCCCTGGAGACAGGCATCCCCGTAGATAACGAGATCAAATTCTTCTAGGGGTGACCAGTCGGTGCTAGCGAAGAGGTACATGCCAGACGGGGTCTCGACGTGTTCCGCAAACCAAGTGAGGTCAGTTCGAACTGCCTTGTTGACAAATATCTGGGCGGATTGGTTAGATTTTCCTTTCATTTTGTTGTAGACGTTTGAGAGCGCGGGACGCAAGAGTGGGAAGGCATTTAATGACCAATTGATCCAACCGGTCAATTGTTGCCACTCCTGCAGGGTCCTGTGGCATGATGTGGTGAATTTTCGAACTTGGACCACGAGTTCATCTTTTCGGCTACTGGGTAGGGTCACCATCAGTTCGTTAGAATCTACCAAGAAACCTATTATTGTCAGTGTCTCGCCCCAGACTTGCTTCGACTGTTTGTGAGGGATCCCGAGGAAATCCCAGAGTCGTAGTAGCTTGACTTGCTCTCTCGGGAGCTTTTGGCTGTAAGGTTCGTATAGCTCTAAATCTCCTGCCAGTGCTATGCTGAAACAATCGTCCATAAAGCAGCACAACAATGAAATCTGTAGGGTGTGTATGGCTATCCAGACAATGAGACCCATAACGGAGTTCCAAATCCGAGGTGAGCCGCTATTCCCAAAGCAAGCGCACCAGTCCACTGATCTGCTCCACTGGTCTTTATATGACACCCCTTCCTTGGCTTCTTTTCGTGTCGGCATTCCCGTTGTGACCACCTGCTTAATCTGCCAGAGAGGGTGCATAGGGAGCAAACGGAACACATTGGCTACATCTGACTTCCAGAGAACTAATCTCTTCCCAGGGTTGTCTTTCATGAATGCGAGTAGCAGTGGTAGGAAAATAAGTAGTGAGTCTAGCCTGTTCCCTTTTGTTTGACTCTTGTCTACCATGTTGTTTTGGCAGAACTCGCCGGCGGATTGATGTGCGACAAGGCAGAGATCCTCTGTGTGCGGTTTTGGGACAGCAATGACTGTTGAGTACATGCCTGGGAGCAGGTCAGGTCCAAAGGGTTGTGAGTGACGCCCTAGTTTCGTTTTGGTCTCGCTCTGTGATTTGATGAATTCCCGTTCCCTTTCGGATGGTAGCGGGGCCCAGGCATTGTCCCACGTTGCCGGAAAATCGTCTTGGGGGCGTGTTGAAGCCCAAGGCCAAAATCCTTCCTTAAGCCCAATCAGTATTGAGTCCACGAAAGGTCGGTTGGGGTGGGCATGCAACATCGCTTCCAGGTGACCCCCGTTGATAGGCATTTGCACCCGAAAGAGGTGCGGGCTAGTCTGGATCGTCTCCCAAGCTGGGCCATTGTATTCAACTAGTGCGGGTCTCGGGAGAGGGTCATCGGATTCGGTAAAGCTCGCAGTGCGACTATGTAACACCATCACGTCCTCTCTGAACCCAAGACCTCTCATGAATTGAGGGAGGGATGGGGTGCTTCCCTCACCTATGCCTTTGCCCTCCATCTTATCTTTCCTCCCCTCCTCACTGCCCGACTCTATCCCATGCATCTTCCCTTCACTCTTCTCGGCAACATCCTCATACTTGTCACCAGGACTCGGGAAGAAGTCCACTGTGGCATTCCAGAAGTGGGAGGAAGGAAGGAGGCTAGTCGAAGACTCAGCCAACTCCTGGTCACCTTTTACTTGATTTTCTGCACTCTTGCGCTCCGTGTCCTGATTCTCCGCATGTGGCGCAAAGGTGCCTTCGTTCACACCCATCACAGCTTCCCCGATTGAACTTCCTGCAAATCTCCTTGGTCCTGTTGCGAGGACGCGAGTTCCCTTGATCTGGTCTGGGTGCCGAAAATGTTGAGGTCGAGAAGTGCGTTCCGGTCGGAAGGAGGTATGTAGTCCTAAATCTGGCAACCTCAGCGTGCTCGAATTCGTCGAAGAGGATGTCGCGTCGAGAGCCGATGAGCTGGTGCATGGCTTTGTCGTAGTTGATGATGTTCCGGTGGAAACTGGCGAGGTTGTCATCGAACAGGCACCCAATGTGTTCCTCATAGGCAATGAGCTCGGCATGACAGTTGGTGAATGCAAAGGAAATTGCATCTGCCGTGGCTCTCCAGGCTCGGCGCCACGTAGTCTGGTCGACAATGGCCTTTGTGGGTGCTGGTTTGGCAAAGGTGGATAGCTCGAGGGCTTCAGCAAACTTGTTGATTTCCTGGATGACTTTCCGGTGTTTCGGTGAGAGCACAGATTGCTTGATAAACGCATCAGCAGCCCAATTGAAGAGGCTCTTGTCCTGTTTTGCGCGCTTAGTCGGTCTCTCTCTCTGTCCTCTGTCGTTGCTCTCGTCTTCTTCGTCAGACGAGTATCGATGGTTTCTCCGCGCTGATTGGGTTCGAGTCTCTCCTCGAGGGTTTTCCTCTTCCCACCTCGTCCCATCACCAGGTAGTCCATCCGGTCTTGTTTGTTGGGCATCGTTTCCTCCTCCTGGTTCTCCGAGTGTCGGTGGGGGGTTAGTATCCCCCTGGGAGTGTTGCTGGTCTGGGCTATCATCGCCTTGGGCTGCATTGCGAGGCGATCCAGCAAGGAGGGCTTCGACACCTGGCAGTCGCACTGGGTTCCCAGTCCATTGTGAGTTCCCCGCTCGTTGAGGTTCTCGACGACGGCCTTCCCTTTCTGCGTGAATGAGACGCCGTTCATGATTATCGATGATTTCGAGCCAATGCTTGAGACTGTCTCCGAGGCTGTACTCTGCCCCCAGTTGGAAGGTGTGGAATACAGTCTCAAGGTATGTGCGTATAGAGGTGCGGCCGGCTTCAGGCAAGATATGTCCCTCGGTGACTCTATTGGCAATGGACTGTAGTGCCTCGTTGGCGAGTCGGGCCGCCTACTCAGTGGTCGATCCTGCGGGAGGTAATGCAGGGGAAAACAAAGACTCTTCGCCCTGTTGTTGTTGTTGACCATCAGACATGTAAGTTAACACGATACTTGATTCAATAGATGGCGCTTGCGCTATATTGACAATAAACGGTGTAACGTAGCTAGTAGAATCAGTGGAGGGCGGAGAGATGGGTGTATGTATTAGAGATATGTGTGATAATATAAGATGCGGACGTTGAGCATACCTAGTAGAATCAGTGGAGAAAAAGAGGAGAGGGAGGAAAGGAAAAAAAATCGCAACGTGAGTATTTATATTATACATGGACCTATGCCTATTTGCACTCATAGAGAAGTGTTTAGCCATAAACTGGGATTAAATTGAATGCATCATGCAGGGCCCTACAGGAAGGGAATGGTAGGGTAGACAATATAAATGAAAAAAAGAAGTATAAGTAAAAATAAAATAA